>JAVCKT010015492.1:6786-17201 GCA_032273925.1 Rhynchotus rufescens
CTTGAGCAGGAAGGTTGGACTAGATGATCTCTAGAGGTCCCTTCCAACCTTGAATATTCTGTGATTCTGTGATCTTAAAACACATAACGTTTATTTGACATTTCTCTAACTGTGAATTATTAGATAGTTTGAAAATCATTTTTGGTCCTGTTGTTTTACCACGGAAATGCTAGAGAACAACTCTATATGATTTCGTCATTAAAATATATAGTAATAGCTACACTAAATGTCCATGTTGGCATCTGAAGGTTACAGTGGTTTGATCGGGAGCAGAATGGTAGTGGTTTGAATGGTGACACAAAGACCCTGCAGGTCTTTGTGTTATGACCACAGCAGACACCTTGTAGAAGTGGATACACCAAGCCCATCTATAACCATTAGAATTCAATAGTCTGTCCAGGCCATTAAATATTAAACTTCAGCTTCTCTAAACAGTTAATCGCCGGGTACAGATTTCTCACTCACGTCCCGCTGTGGGCAAGTTTTACCTTAAACCCCAGGGAAACCATGAATGTTGCATATGCCGCCAGCCTCCGTGCCTTATTTCCCTGGGTCTTCTGCCGTGCCCGGTGGCAGGTACAGTTTGTTACGTGCTCGGGTTTCTGCGCTGCTCCTGGCGCTCTCCGGCGGCACGTTGTGAGGCGCTGCCCTGCGACTCGTGCCAGGGGCTTTTGCAGCCAACGCAGCCTCTGGTTTGGCCCCTCTCAAGGGATCGCTGTGAAACTATCTGATCTGCTGAAAGAGACTGTCACCATTGTGCCTGCCCGTTCCGCCTTGACAGGGAAAAAAGCAATTTCTGAGCGTATTTTAATAGCAAGAAAACATGAAAACAGTCAGATTTCTTTCCCATCGTAATGAAGACAGCTGTTTATTTAAAATCCAACTGTTAAGCAAGCTTGTGGTGGGGCTGCCAACACACATTAATCATCAAGTTGTTGTTTTGCTGGATTTTAGAAATGTGTGTTATTCCAGACAGGCAAAAGAATCTAAAAGATTCAAATGCAACTTTTGCTGATCAAAGTTAATTGGCAGCAATTGGCCTTTAAATATTTCCTGATGTTTCCCTTCTCAAAATCAAGCAAAATACACCTTATTTAATAGATGAGCCAAAATCATTTGAAAAATGCCAGTGTGTGATAGACCTCAAATGTGGTTTGTCCAACATCTGTCCTATATTTTGATTTCTTTTCATCTAAAAAGAAACCACTCACAGATGAATTGGCATCTCCCAATGTAATGAAATTATTTAAATGTGCTTTATTTTTTCTTCCATTCCTTAGTGAAGTATTTATTTTGATACTTACAATAAAAGACATGATTTCTTGCATTTTTTAAAAAAGTGTTTCATTTCATTAAGGGTATGTAAAGATGTTATTGTTTTGGATACAAGTAATACCATTAGTAAGCGATATGTATAGGATTGATTTTCAGACTTGTAGAAGAAAAAAACAATGCTAGTTATTTTCCAAATCTGTTTCTGATTTATGGTTGTATTACATTTTATCCAGAGCAGGAAGAGAAAATACTACCATATCTTGCCAGCATGTTCAGTAAAGTTCATGGTGTTTTCATTTGTTGTGCATAACCAGATATTTAATAGACATGTAGCTACTTCTTGATACAGGAATGTAACTGTCATTGACTTTAATGGAAGTTCATCATATGGATTTTAGGGAGAGTAGATTGTCTTCCAGAAATTGGTATGTTATGTTCTTAGCATTACATCGTAGCATCGTATTCACTGAAGAACTTGGAAGTTATGTATGAAAAAAACACTGGTGTGGGTCCTTCTCTAATTCATGGGAGCTCATGGCACTGGCTCTGCGCTTTGCATTTCCCTGGTAATGAGGAAATTATCTAAGTGAAGGAGAAGTACAGTACAGTATCTTCTTTGCATGCAGCGTGTGTGCAGGTGAGCAGTTGTGTTCGTGTCAAGATGAAGTTCTGGATTTTGTTTTGGATGTGGAGGAAACCACCCTCCCCTTGTGGTTGTCTGATCCGCAGTGCATCCTCACCTTCTGCCCTCCTTTTAGGATGGTAATATTCAAATCTCCTATGAGCTCTTTAGACAGTAAAAATGGATAATAGTTCATGTGGGCAAAGGGAGACAGGAAATGTCCTGTTACTTCCTGGTGGCCACATGGCCCTTGTGAAGTTTCATTACTCTTAAGATAAGAGTAGGGGAATGAAGTCACAACTGAGGAACGTGAACTTTAGTCTGCAAGACAATGTGGTGTCCAGGGGAATGAAGGCATGCTCTCCCTGAGAAGAGTGGGGCTGTGCGTACGGATTGGCAGAGGTCTGCAGAGGAGTGCAGAGGCAGGAGCAAGTACAGAGCCAGTACTGCACACATTAGGCCTAGGCCTGGCCAAAGACAGAGGCTTTCAATTCTCTGGAAATTTCTTCTTTTTGAAATATCTTGTGGACACATGGTATTATTGAAAGAACATACCCGCCTGGAGCTGCTGATTGTCCTCCTGGGGGTCACCATCAGCAGGACATGCCTAGTCCCCAGGCCTTGTGGATTTGGAGCTTCCCCATATCCAGCCCGGACACTCTAAGCTCTTGGCTCTGTTGAGTGGATGGTCAGGCAGCTTGACAGCTTTGCATCCAAACTGTGGGCAGCACCTTGGCTCTGCCTCAAGCTCGAAGCACCTGTCTTCCTTTCTTGCTGCTGAAGGACTGATGCTCCCCCTCGCAGCTGGGGCGCTCTGCTGGAATTCGAGTGTGGATTGCTGCAGGCCGCGAGGTAACTCTGCTCAGCAGCCCCAGAGGCTTCGGCATTTCTGCCTAGAAACAGGGTGACCGATCAGCAAATCTGGATTTGAGAGCATGTCTAACCAGCACCATAGATACACCTTTGGGTGTATCTACACAGAGTCTAAAGATGGAGCCTGGGAGGCGATGCTCCCTTCCACCAGGCTTACAGGCAGGCAGGCCTAACTTTGGCCTGTGATTCACATTTTTTCAGACACCACAAATTACTGTTCTCTCTTTTTTTTCCTAATAAAACTCATCTTTTCACCCATCACTTTCCAGAAGACCGTAATCTGAGCTGTACTGCTGTCACCCAAGTTAGGGAAAAAATATTTTGACTTCTGCTAACCAGCTAAAGACTGCCTCACACTTTGAGTGCAAAAGACAGAGTTGCAGTAGGAATCCCCAAAGAATCACTTCATTTCCTGCTTAATTAAACAGTTTTTCCTATCTCAAACTAGTAGAGGTTCCCTTATTTTTATTAGTTTACATCATAAACTTCAGCAGTGATTCTGCAACGTGCATTAGTTGATTCAGTGCTAATAAGCACATCAGGGGCATTCAGAACTCCATCTTATCCATCTTAATTTAGTAATGGACAAGGCCAGGTAAATAAATTAGCTAGTTTCCCATATGTCGCTGTAATAATAATAACAACAACTGTGTGCTTTAAGGAAGTTTTTTTTTTTTATTGTCCTCTGTGAATATCTTTGATTTTAGCGTACAAAAGCTATTAATCCATTGCTTGGTATTTTTCAAACTTGATGAAAAAATTTAGTCAAATCTCTCCCTCTAGTTCTGACATAAACATTCTGTATGTTTATATGTGTGTATGTTTAGGTGACCTATGCTCAGATTTCCAGTTAGTTTTTGCACCTCACTGTGTTGCAGACCTTCTATTATTGCTTAGAAGAAAAAAAATGGATTGTTGTTCCACTTTGCATCCATTTCTTTGGAGTAACAAAACTAATTCAAACGAAATCAATATATTAATTTCAAATCTTGAAGTAGCATTTATAAACTATTTTGCAGTGCTTTAAATGTATATGATGAATATGTGCTGAAAGGAATAAGTTCACTAATGTATAAGTTGAAGTAGGTACTCTCACAAGCAATGTTTTATTGTTTTAGCTGTATTTTTATAATTGAATTATGAAACTATACTAGGCTAAATAAGAGCCAAAAATAAGAATAATGTTTTCAAAACATAGACCCTGAAGTCCTTGGGGTCCAAAATAGGTGGCTTCACTTCAAAAAATGTCAGGCACCAGTTGGAAGTAAATGTGACTAAGCATATCTTACTGACAAGCCACTCCATTTAGAAATATTTTGTGAGAGGGAGCATAAAATACAATATTTTTATCATATGTATGGACTAATGATGAATGTTAGGTGTTTTAGAAAGTATGCTAAAGTGTTTTATGGAAATTAGCAATTTCATGATTGGATTGGAAATTAGCATCCACCTTTTGCATTTTCAAGCATTGCATGTATTTAAGTTTTTATATTGGTGTATTTAAGTATTAATATCGACCCTTTTAAAATTAGTCTTTCATTTCTTTGATGTAGCAGATGCCTATTATAGCTTGATATGTTATAGGAAAAATTACGTTGATGAATGAACATCTCTTTTTTAAAAAGTGAGTTCTCTGCTTTGCAATTCTGTTCTCAAATGAGAACGGTTCATCAGATCTGTTCTTTTAAAAACCTCTACTGCTTTTTATTGCAGCTGGAAATATAACTTTACTCATTTCCCAGATTGATGAAGCCTTTTTAAAAAATCTTACCTAATACTTTTTTTACAAATAAGATGCTTTCCTTTATTCTAATTTGATTACAGGTTTTAGAAATTCAAATAGTTTGTAATTTTTTTTCAGAAGTTTTTGTTTGTGAAGTCCCTGTATGCTAAGTGCTGACATGTTTATGTCAGTCATTTATTCTGAATGGCAAAATGGTATGACTTTTTCAGCTACTTTAGTAATCTTCTAATGATAAAAAGAAGGAAAAATATTAGGCATTACTGTAAAGCAGTAAGTTTTACTCTTCAGGAAAAATAAAAGACGGTGAATGCTATGTTCTAACAATTAGCTTTACTAAACTCAGCTACTTTCCTTATGTTTGCTATTATAGCCGTAAAAAGAAAGAAGAAATAAGGTCCATGAGATAGAGAGCAGCTTGGAGATACAATAGAGATTTATATCCTGTTCCCAAACAGAATTTTTACTTAAAATCCACTTGAATATTCATTAAAATGCTCTAGATGGACGCTGAGAGCGTAGTCTCTTCTGTGATGAGAGAAGAGCTGCATAAACGCTTGAGGATTTAAACATGAGCTTTGTATCACTTCAGTTTAATCCGCCGTTGAAGCCTTGCCTTGGTGCGTGATGGTGTGCAGCCCCTCTCAGATGCTGCTTCCTTAGGGGTGCAGGTAACTCCCACGAGGTGCAGCCCTCGGCGGTACCTGCGCTCCGGGCTGGAGGCAGCCACTTACTCCTCACTCCTTTCCAAAGTGCCAGTGATCCAGGTTTGACCAGGTGGTGTTAAAATACCACAAGCAGGAAGAGAAGCCTTTGGAGCCTCCCTGTGCAGAAACATCGATTCAAAACTGTTCTTTATCTGAGGCCATTGCTCGGACCTCTGAGCAGGCTAAGCACTTAGGGGTCCTGGTGTCTGCGTTTTGCATATACGTGTGTTGAATGAAGAGGCCCACGGGACATTTTTGTAATCAACATTAATTAATTTGTAAATCCTGGTCAAGCTTTTTATTTCCACTCTTTATGCCTTCATCCCTTTATCTACAGAAAAGATGATAATAATGATGATAAAGAGGAGTATCACCTGACAGATACTGTCCTCAGTAGGGAATCGCAGAATCCCAGAATGGCTGAGGTTGGAAGGGACCTCTAGAGATCAGCTAGTCCAAACCCCCTGCTCCAGCAGGGACACTCAGAGCACGGGGTACAGGGCGGCATCCAGGCAGGTTTGGAAGTTCTCCGGAGAAGGAGACTCCACAGCCTCCCTGGGCAGCCTGTGCCAGGGCTCTGTCACCCTCACAGGGAAGAAGTTCTTCCTCACCTGGAGATAGAACTGCCTGTGTTTTAAAGGAGAGAAGAGAAAGGAAAGCTAGGCAGATGCTGAGTCTGATGGCTGTGCTAGCTTTTACCATGTATAGTTAGAGCTGACTTGCTGAGAGTGCTTCAGTTCAGCCTCTTCAGCATCTTGCATATCTCAGGAACATTCAGGAATAACCTCTGTGCTGACGCAGTTAGAAAAGTCATGGATACAAACAAATTACAAAAGAATCTAAAGTGACACAAAACATTGCACATAGTCATGCAAGAATTTTCCCACTTTTCTATTGCATTTCATATATTTGTTTCGTATTTTATCAATTTTAATTTTGGATGATTTTCGATAAGTCAGAGTTTGAGTGATTCATGCATAGCATTTGAAATCTTCTTTTAAAAACCGCTGAAAAAAATCGAGTAATAAGAGCATTAGTCATCATTAGTCATTGCAGTATTTTGGGTGGCTGTGACTGTGACCCAGTGATCGCTGTGAAGTCCATGGAACCCGTTTGGTAAGCAGAGACTTCTGTTAGGAGGCCTTGGATTTTGCTGTGTTACAAATGAGCCAAAGGGTAGGTAGGTAGTGATGAAATTCATTGATTTATCAAATTACCCAACATGGTAAAGGGCTTTTGTCAGTGACATCCATGCTAATAAAAATGGATTTGTGGTTGACAGCCAATTAATTTTTAGTGGTATTAATCTCATTAAAATAATTCATAGCAGAAAGCAAAACATGTTTTGCCCACTAACCAAATTGCACATTCAGAAGTCTTTCCTCAAGGACTTCATAAGACCTTCAATAAGGACTTTAAAAGTCCTTATTCCATACCCAGCAAATGAAATGCCAAAATTTGCCAGCTTTTTGTGAGCTCCTGCCCCTGGGCACGTTCACCTTACAGGCTGACCAGTATCAAAAGGCAGATTTAAGGACCTGCTGGTGGAGGTGATGCCGTGTTGAAGGGCAGTGTCGGGAGGTGACAGAGCAGTGCCCAGGCAGAGTTTGCCCCTGGGCTCTCCAGCCTACCCTGGGTACAGCTGCTTTCACTGCATTGCTGCTGTGCTGCCGTCTCCAGCTCTGAATTGTAGCCTAAAAATGGCAATATAATTAATGACTATCACGTGCAGACCCCGTCCACTGCTTGATGGTTCAGTGCACTTTATATCCCAAACTGGGCTGTGACGTGAGTCATCCTGAAGGTTTCTTGGTGCCAGAAGTGCCCTCTCAGATTTGAATAGACCCTTTTAATTACCAAACTCAGCCCAGTAGTCTGTAATAGTGTAAGAGTGGTACCTAATGAGTGTGTAATTAGTTGATATTAATGGTACAAGGGGCTAATGTTACTATTACTGAAGGTATTGCTTTCAGCTTATTTGTGCACAGAGAGGCTTCTTTTTGAAGTTTAATATTTCAGGGAGTTGCCATGAGCAAAGTGTTTTTTACATTTTCTTTAAACATTATGAATAGCACTGGAACAAGAACCTATCTAATACAGATGTAAATACTCTAGTTATGACTCATTCTATATAACACATTCATAGCTTTCCTAAGCAATCCATTATTGGTTTATAACCTCAAAATCTAAGAAGTTTCACAAATTCAAATAGCATTCCTGAGCAAGAGATTTTGTGTTTGGGGCTTGATTTAGCTGACAGATGTGTAAAATCTCATGAAGCCAGTCAACCCCCTCGTGCAGCTGCATATACTGAAGAGCGTGAGTTATTCCAGCTAAGATCAACATTAATTTACACTCAAATATCTTTCCCAGCCCACCCTTTCTGTTCATATAATGCAGTTATTTTGTGCTGATTCCACCAGTTTGAGGCAAACTTTTTTTTTCCTTGACAGACTCTTCCATTTAAAATGGAGAAGAGACCATAACAATCAGCTTAAAAAAAAATCTTATTGCTTTAAGTTCCTTCTTCGACATCAAACCACAGATTTGCATTGGTCATGTCCGTAATTTAAGTGCATTACTCTCTGAAAACATTGGGCCTTTTATTTTAGAAAAGCTTGATGAAGTCAGTGTTGTCCTTTTATGCCTTCTTCAGGATGAGATTGCATAAGCCAGTCCTAAGAGTTAAGAACAAAGTTTGGATGCCCCAGGGCGGGCATCTTAGCAGTACTCATGGCAGGTGGTTGCTGTCAACATCTTCAACCTAGGCTTGGTTTTAAACTGAATTTGCAAAGTTCAAAAGCAAATTTCTGCATCTTGCGAGTTTGCACTGATGTGCCTTGTTGTAACTAATATGATTGTAGTTTAAATTGTAGGGAAAATGCACATAGGTGTATTTTAAGCAGATCTACTTGCTTTGCACTTATTTTTATTTTTTATAGAAATCATATAAAATATATTGCTACAGAGAGAAAAATTAAGTGTCTTTCATTCATTTTCTTTGAAAAGCCCGAAAGTGCTGCTTGAAGTTGGTTCCCAAAATGTTTGAATTTCACAGTCTCAGGAGATTTCTACTGTTTCAGTGTGGTTACAATAAGGCCTCTATCTGAATTCCATCCAGTTCAATGGTCTAATGAAACGTTAAAGAAGGGGTGGGGGGACTATTCCCTTTACTCATTGTGGTACCACTTTTAGGTTCTCTGTTTTAAAGTAAAATATGATTGCTGTTAATTGTCTATATCTTGAAAATTTGTCTTGAGATACAGTCATGGAGCCTAGTTATTCTTTAGCGAACCTAAACTGTGCTATTAACAAGTATTTAATGAGGATTTAAAATGTATAAATTAAAAGCAGCAACAAAAGAAACAAGAAAATACTGAATAATGGTCTTTTTTTCCACAATCCTTGTTGAGTTAGAGCAGTCTTGTCAGGAAGTCTCCCTCTGTCCCCTTCCTGAACGTTGCTTTAACTAATATGCAGATATGTGACTAGAATTATTAAATATTCAGTGACAGTGAAATGCAGACTGTTGACACTAATACTAAGCTTAGCTAAAATATTGTTGTAGCGAGAAGAGATCTGATGTATCTGATTAAATGAGCCTTTCAGAATGCTAAAAAAATAGTTTGTCAATTGAAGGGTCTTCTGTTTTCCTCTGTGCTTTTGTATAATTCCCATCGCCAGTGCAAGAGATGGATGCACGGGGAAGTAATTTGTTCTTTAACATGGCTAGGCACAGTGAAGAGCCAGTTGTAGCAATTTCTGAGTATTTGATCTCACTGAAGAGTTTAAAAATACCAGCGAAATATTTTAATATTCATTTATAGGACAAATGTGTGTGTATATATATATGAATTTAAAGGATATTTACAAATACAAAATTACTCTTATGGACATCTCTTGGCATAAATTAAGCCATGAACAAAAAGGGTTAAGAATCAGACAAAAAAGTCAATAAAAATATAGACTTTTTTTTTTATTCCATTGCTTTAATAAATTCAGATATAAATTTGAGTATTAGCAACCTTGGACTGTCCAACTATCAGGAGACCTGACTAACAAAATAAATATCTCTCTCCTGAATCTAATCTACACTAATGTTTAATAAAGTAATTATTAAATGATAAGCATCTTTCACAAAACTCATAGAGCAAAAATTATCTTTTTTTAAAAATTATTCATTAAGTTGTAAATATAGATATCTTTCTTCTTACCACAGGAAGGGAGGAACATAGGAAAAAAAGTTTTATTTGAGTGGAAATTTATATTGTCGTCAAAAATAGTTTCAAGTATCTAGACCAATGTAATATTTTGGTCTTGGGAAAGGATCTGTAATTTAAAATATAGCATTATATACTAAGAAACAACCATGAATATTGTTTGTTTGAATCTACTTCTGTCTCTTTTTTTTAATTAAAAATGAAATACTGTGAAAAAAATACTTTAAAAGCTTGAGAAGAACAAAAATACATTTAATAAAACAAGATAAATCAGCAATATGAGAATATAAATTTTATATATTAACTTTGTGTGATCATACAAAGGGTTAAGTGGTGTGATTTCAGGATAAAAGGTTTCCTGAGTTGACTATTATTCCTATGGTCTGCCAACAACTTTGCAATAAATGGAATGATTTTTATGGGAATGTGGTTATTCACAGCAAGACTACAGTTGGTGTCAGTATGAAAAATTCTTCTTTAGTAGATTCTCTCAGCAGGGATAACAGATCTAAAAGAAAGGCAAAAAGTAGTTACAGAGAGCTCTGGCTGGTGCTGGTGACAAATTATGTTTACAGAATGATGGGTTAACCCATTGAGAAAGGAGAAATCAGAATAACAGTAAATCAGAGCTTTGCTCTTCTGAGCACTGCTCTTGCAAACCACGGTGCTCCCGGCAATATGTGCCTTGTTTAGTAGCTGCCCTTTCTCGTTTCCAGAAAGCAGGTGAAGCTTCCTGGCTTGGAGCTGCAGCTGTATGAAATAATTCTGCAGAAATCAGAAGGATCATTTTCACCCTTTAAAACTGCATAATTTCTGAAGTGGTTTGCTCCCGCTCTAATTTCAACAGTTATATAAAGAGTCCGTTCAAAGAAAAATCATTGGTATCAATGGACCTTGCACAGATTGCATAACATAACACAGCAGATATCTCAAGCTTGTTAATATACTATTGGTGGTTGATTGGAATTAATCTT
>JAVCKT010015496.1:0-16995 GCA_032273925.1 Rhynchotus rufescens
ATAAAAAATCTCCTAACAATCGCTTACCTAACCCTTGTTTACAGTGTTCAGGCACCTGACATGCTGCTACATGTCTGTTTAACTTTGGGTATCTGACCAACACAGCTCCAAGGAACAAACTGTAAAGTTATTCAACACAGCTCTGCTATTTTATTCCTTCAAAAGTTATTCTTGCACCATGGTGCTGACTTCCCCAGCAGGTCTATTGCTCCTGCAGCTGAACCAAACTCGCAGGAGGCTGGGGAAGAGGCAAACAGTAAAGGTCATTAAATGCCAGTGACAAGTTCACGAAGGCTGCAGGAAACCTGAAGGCTTTTTCTTACTTCCCTTTTTCCTTAAAGGTAAATTCTACTGATCCCCCAATAGAGTGAAGACCATTTTTGCCACTGCTCAGTGACCTCACTGCCATTGGAAGGTGGCATCGAAGATGAAAGAGGCACTCATGTAAAGCTAGTTGTGGTATTAGGCCCTCATGAAATTTTAAGGACAGATAGTTTCTTTATATAAAAAAATCTTGGGAATTCCTGCTGGATGTTATCGATCAGTCACCTCACAGTTCATCCATTTAATCAGTAACAGTAATGCTTTGCACAAAAACAGTAACTCTATGCAGAACCAAGTCATACCATAACATACTAAATATAAAACTGAATCCACCCTTATAAAACATATATCAAAAAACAGTCCCAAAACATCAGTACTGCAAAACGATAGGTAATGAAATCTCCAGATTTTCCAGCTACACTCTGTTCATGTACATGCATGTGCACAAAATCAGCCTCCTCACTCTCCAGTTTACAGCACAGCAAGTTTTATATCATTTTTATGCCACTCATCACCAATATGAGCCTAAAGAGACAGAAACATGGCTAAGTATATATGCTGACATTCACATTCTACACATCTGAATGGCAGGCACCTAAGATAGAACAGAAAGAAGAGGCAGAAGAAGAGACAGAAGAAAAAGAAGAAGAGGAAGAAGAGAACTAAATACGTACATAAGGCAAAATGCTGCTAAAGAAGCAGCAAATTGTCTTATAGGCAGAAAAATGGATGAAGGGAGAGACCTCATACAGAGTTGTTAATATAGCTGAAACTGAGCCCAAGAATCGCACTCGATAGGGAAGCTTAACTAAAAAGGGAAAAATCAATGACAAAGAAGATGGGTTCTTCACCTCAAGAGTTCCAGCCAAATGTGAATATTAGAGAAATGACAGTAGGGCTGTGTCAATTTTCAAGTGCAATTTTCACATTTCAGCCCATGCACACGTGTTCAAAACTTAAACATTAAAATACCCCTAGCTTTTCATCAGCAACATTAACAAGATGAGATGACTCCATTCTGCCAAAGTTATTTCTTCTAAGATGGAAGTGTTATTCTTGTTAAAATACTATTTCTTTACAAATACGTTAAGAACTGTATGGCAACAGAAGGAAATATAAAAGATCTTACAGGTTCTGAAGACCAAATAACTATCCTGAAAATATCCAACATCTTCTTGGCGTACTCCCCTCTCACTACACACTCATGAGTTCTGTAAGAAAACTTTGTCTTACCATAACTACAAAATTGTATGAATATGATGATGAAATCTCTGCACTGGAATCCTGTCCCACAGTGTCTACACTTCCTAAGCAATGCAGCAGGGCCTACGAACGCTAGGAAATGGGATAGCCAGTCCCAAAAACTTAACAGAAACATTGCCTGCAACATCTATAGGGACAAAAGTGCCTAATATATGCTGCCTTTTAAGGTAGCATTGACTGTAAACTACTTAGGCAAAATCAGATTGACTATCTCTTAGTCCACTACAAAATATGATTTAAAAGGATTCAAAGAATCCACATAAATGACTTCGTAACTATTTTCAAGAACTACTGTCGGCTTTAATATAGGTATAAATGTTCAGTTTGATGACTAAATTGCATTATTACAGTTCTTGCTAATAGAAAATTAGTGCTGATTGACTGTTACAGGAGTATTAATTAATCACTCTAGGTAAATTCAGCTCTCTGCCAGTTGGTCCTATAAAGTAATTTTACAGATCATTCTGCATCATACATCATTCTGCATCCAAAGAAGCTAGTGTCACCCTTTATATTAGCTGCTTTCTTTCCTAGAACCAGTTATCAGTTCTCAAAGACAAGAAGGAGTGAGGACAAATTCATCATTATAGCAGAACTAAGTGAGTCCTTCCATCTTATGAGACCCTATAAAAGTTTACAAACATCTCGCCTCAATTTTTTCAGTGTCTCAGTTTCTTCAAGGGCTAGTGCTAGAGGACAACAGGAGTTTGTGAAAGCCCCCTGATGTCTGATTTGCAGGGCAGGGTATGTTTGACAAATACAAGCTGGGCAGACGAGGCAGGAAATTTTTCCAGCCCATAGTCATGTGTTACGAACAGGAAGGAAAATACTTGCCCTACAAATTAAGATATTCTCTAAATCCAATTACTTTGCAAAACAAGTTATAAATGAAAACAGAGGAAAAAAACCCATGGATTATTTATTTATTTTTTTAGAGCACCGCAGTCTTCCTCTTTGCTGGCTGAGTAAAGGGGAGTGGCAGTTGCTGGCATCCCGTCACCAGGTCGTGCCTGTGCTTTCTCCAGAGAGGAGCAGTTACCTGCTTTCCAGAGGCGCATTACTGCCAAGGACCCAGCTGTCCTGCAGCTGGACGGACTCAGGTGTGGTTTGCAGCTCGGCGGGCAGGGCAGCCGGCGGCGCCGGGCTCTGGGTCCTCCTGTTGCTCAGGGAGTTCCTGTTAAGCGAGGTGATGGACGGGTGGTGCTGTGCTGAGTGCTGCTTGTGCGGCGGAGGCAACGGCTGCAGCGTCGACTGCCCCTGGGTATTTGCAGGTTGCTCTGAGGAGAGAGGAGAATCGGAGTTTGTTACACGTGGCCTCGGCTATATATGTGCTATACATTGCCGGCGGAGAACGCGGAACCCAACACGATCCCATCATCTAATAGATTTGCATATTATTCCATTAGCAGGCACTCGGTGACATTCTCTAAGAGCAAGTTTACCCTTGATACGCAGAGTTCTAATTAATATACAGCAGATGGTAAAATTGCTTTTGGTTTTAATTTGTTTCTTTTTTTTTTTAATCTGGTTTTATTAACACCTACAGGAAACAGCATCTGACAGATCCCCTAATGTGCCTTTAGATTTCAGCTTTTTTTTAACAAACCAACCCTGAAATTAAATGGGTAATTTCAGTAGAACACAAAGGTTTTCGAAATGCATATAATCCCTATAATTATTTAATGGAGTTTTTTAAGCTTTATTTAACTGCAATAAATTATTACAAGCTAGCTGCTAAACAGCAGTAGACTACTCCAGTTTAGTGCATTTCAAATAAGGCAGATCTGCACTATGATCTGCTAATAGATGCTAAGTATTCTTTAGCAGAAGGTCACTCTGTGAAGCAGATGTTGCTTCATGGATATTTAACAGACTGAATCACATCTGATTACAACGTCAGAAGCCTCATATACTTAACGACCGTCACATCCATTAGAACACACGCACGGAACAGACTTTCCCATTTCACACAACCCAGTGTGGCTGCATTCTGGAGTACGTCACAGGTGATCAGAGAGCCAGGCCATCCGAACAACACTGGAAATACCCCGCGACTCAATGAAAGCACTAACACCCATAAAGCCTAAACCCCAAACCCCAGGGCAGCCCAACACCTCCAGCAACGTCAGGATTTAAAAAGGTGTTCTGTAAATTGAGCAGTTAGCACATCAGGAGCAGACATCAGCAGAAGCAGAACATGCAACAAAAAACCCTCCCGACACCTTTTTTTCTGGTAAGGATTTAGAGACGTCTGGTGACACGCAGAATTGTGACACTTAACTGAGGAGTGACAAGTATAACCTGCTCACTGCTGACCAGGGTCTGGCCTGAGCTTCCCCTCCGAGATGATCTGCAATTCAATTCGCAATCAATAGATTTTCTGAGGTGCTGCAGCAGGACACACTGCAGGTCCCCAGCAGGGCAGAGGACACGAGGCCCGCACTTGGCTTGTGTTGTAAATGCTCCCGTGTACTTCTCAAATGAGGTGTTCGGTCTTCATAAATAGTTTCCCCTTTGTAACTGGTTATAAAGACGAGCTTTATACAGATGCTTCCAAAAACTTATTGGTGATTTATAAAAACTGTGAACATCGTGAACATAAGAAAACTTGAAATTGTTAAGGAACAGGCATGCTAAACTTCAACAGAAAGTGTAGCCTTAAGTTTCTGGAAGCATCTGTACATTTCTCTGCGTTCTCTGGACCACTGCATTACTGGTTTTGAAATAGTTCATCTCTTCAATCAATTCCATTTTTTGGGAATAACTTCTTTACAGAGAGCTCTGTTCTCCAGCTTTCTGGTGTGGCTTTTGTCACAAAAGACAGTAATCCAGAATCTGGCACCGTAACAGGGGCAGCATTTAAACTCCATAAAATTTTCACCAAATTAGAAGAATAACCAACCAATCAACAAAGCAAACCCTAAAACAGCCAGGAAAAAAAAAGCCTTTGTCTTTACAGCTTGGTCTTTACCTACAATGTGTGTCACTGCATACAATTAGAATCGCTATCCGGGGCTTCAGGCATGTTTCAAAAAGGCAGCTACAGGATAATTTAACAGGCTAACACCAGCAAAGGGCATTTTTTCCCTTTTTTTCATGTCTACTTAAAATTTTATTTGAGTTAAATTAAGGCTATTCTTCAACTGCTGCAGAATTAACCATGCCCCTATATTATATACAAAAATAAATATGTGCACGTGTGAATATATCCATGTTAGGTACAAATTATTACTCACATTATGCAAAAAATTTACTAGTAAAATTAACTCCCATTTATTTATTTATTTTCAGTGAGATAAATGAATCAATTAAAACCATGTTAGGGACCTGGCTTCCGTGTTGCCCCCTCTCTGGGCTCTCTGACCTGTGTGGCCCTGTTACATGGTGATGCCACCATCACCTCCGCGGTTCCTACAATCTGCAACACGATTCCGGAATCCTTCTCCTTCGTTCCTCACCTCATGTAAAGGCTCAGCTGCAGATCAGTCTTCTAACCTGTTCAAACTCCTTCGCTATGGTTTTAGCACCAGTATATCCTCTTCTTCAGTGCATCCTCTTCTAGAGGGAAGCTCCATCAGCAAAGATAATGTTGCTTGCTCGCACACCGGTGGGTCCAACCAGGGACCCTGGAGCCACCCGCCTGCAGACCTGTGTCTCCTGGGGAGCGAGAGGCATGGAAGGGGCTCCCTAAAGGCTGCTTAGGTGCTCCCCAAACAAACCGGGCTACAGCAAGCACGTGGGTAACTTGCTACAGGAGGAAAACTATTCTTTGGCCCATGGCCCAGCTGCTCCCTCCATTGATTTGGATTCTGATTATTGCCCCAGATATTTGCTATCAACCCACAGAGCCCTTCTGCCCTACCACATACGAACATTGCTGACACTAACACTACAGAACGTGTTATAAAATGAATTGAGAGTCAGGGGAAAAGCCTATGCCCAGAGGGTACAGGGTAAAAAGAGAAGAAGATGACAAACAGGACTTTATATAAAGTTTGGGCCGCAAGATTCAGTCGCCTCCTTCCAGCACGTGCTGCCAGGCGTCATTTGTTGGCAGCCAAACACGACTGGATTTGACAGGGAAACCGCAGCCTACAGAGAAGCAGAAATGCTTGAAAACACTGGAATAATTCCTACCTTTTTCTAACCGGGTGGGAGCTACAGGTGGATACGAATGTTGGCATAGTAACTGGAGCCAATCAAGGCTAACAAGATTAGACTATCTATAAAGCAATCGAGCTAAAATCCGCATTCCTCTCGCTTTCCTCACCCCCGTGCCATCACTGTGAAGGAGACATTGCTGATGACTGCTCTTTCAATCTTCCCGTCAGCTTGCCAGATTTCCCCAATTCACAGCTCTTCTGATTGCCAAGCAATTTCTAAAAGAAACTTCAATCTCCCAGCACTGATTTGTGAGGAAGACATAATCATCACAACAGTCATGTTTCAGAGGCTATATTTAAGCCTGACTCAGATTCACTTTTTTGCTCCTCTTTTAAGAGTTAATAGCTAAAGAACTGCTTTCTGATCTTTTTAACAACTTTCAGGGAAAACTCTAAAAACCTGTGCCGTAACTAAGCTTCTCAACGTCATCTTGGCATTCTGCAATTAAGTCTCATTTCATAGGTGGGGAAACTGAGGCATTGATATTAAGCATGTCACATAGGTTGAACGAGAAATGGATACCATAGGCAGAGACAAGGACGTGGCAAAAACAAGGGGAGGTTCAGTGACTGTGGTAGAGCTGACTCTTTCATGAGCCCTGCAGCTGCCCCTGCATGGGTGACGATAGTCCTGCACAGGCCACTAGGGCCAAAGGAGAGGACCTCCAACGCCAGCAACCGAGGGACCCGAATCCTAAAACAGTTCAGTTCCTCCCTCGGTTAGCGAAGCAATCAGTAGTGCTTTAGCTGGCTCTCCTTGCACACTGGTTACAATTATCCTGAGTTTTATTCTGACTTAAAAAGCCAGGAAGAAGAACAAGCGTTCAAACCTCCGAGAACACAGCTGTGGACAAATACCTGAAAGCTGCACCTACTGCAGAAAGGTATGGCCACGTTGCTTTGTAAGGATTTAAGGGCCATCCTAGTGGGTGTCCTCTCAATGCGAAGGTGTGGTCTCCACCAAAAAATCAGCAGGTATGGCCTCGAGCATGCTCATGTTGAGAAATGGGGTGTTTCAAGGAGCGCTTCCTCATCCAGCCCCAGTGCTAATGACTGAGGAGCAACCCCGTCCATCTCACCGAGAAGGGTCCTGCAGCAGCGAGTGCTGTTCAGGTACAACCCCGGCTGTTCAGGTACAACCACCACCAACCTTCTGGAGGCATTTGCTGCCTAAGCCAGCATCAGATAATTATGCATGTCAACATGGGTACAGGACTTGAAAAAGTCACAAGAAATTGGGTAGAAAGCTCTCTTACTACAGCTCTACTAATTTCTCAGAGCACATTCAAATTGTTTTTTACCCTAGGGAACGACAGCGAGGCGAGGCAGCCATTTCAATTGCAGAGGTAAATTACACGCACGCTGGAGCCTTTTACAAAACCTTTTTCTTTTTCCTTTTTCAAACACTAATTTACATTTAATTAATTTTATCATTTGACTATTGCTGAATTTGAATAACATGCAAAAATACACAGGAAAATGCACATGAGAATAAAAAGCGAGGAGACAGAGAGATGTTTATGAGAAAGGGGTTAATCGAAAGGAGAAAAACAGTCCAAGCCTCCATGAAAACAAGTAATTTGGTGCATTTTGTGCAAATTCTTTGCATAACAGATAGATCACTGAGACCTGCCAGCTAGCTACTCATCTAGGAAAAAGAGGTGACTTCCACTCGATAAGGATTAGTCTTTTATATAGTATATAATTAACATTAAAGTTGAGTTTCCATGACAAACACGTAAGTGAAGACTTCCATGATGATATAAACATTTAAATGTGAACGTAACGTAATGCAGTATCTAGGTGGGCAAGAACCTTATCTCTTTCTAACAGGGTTTCTCCTTTCTCTCCTCAGCTGTTAGCCGAGCTCCTTCCAAGGAGCTGGCTGCAGCAGGCTGAATGTCTTAGAGGAACAAAAACGATAACCCTTCCTTCCAGGTCACTGATCTGAATCCTGCCCCTTGTTGCTGGCGATCAAAAGTAATTTCCAGAAGAACTCGTTTGATTTCATGAATAAAATAAACTTTGATGGACTCCGAACTGCACCTAACTGACACAAGGACACATCCCCGGCAGTACTGCAGTACTTTCTGAAGCACCAAAGGGAGATTTAGCCTGAAAAATCTCTGCAAACAGCACAGAGTGGGTCTCAGGGCTTAATTCCCCCCTCAGGGTCCCCAAGGCAGCAAAGTCTCTGCTCCTGCGGGCTGAGAGCGAGTGGCCAGGGCCTCCCAGAGCCAACCCGACCACTGCGCAAGCAGGAGCACCTTTCATGAGAAGCTGCATTTAAGGAAAACAGACACAAAATCAGGCATTTAAAGAAAAAAATAAATCCTTATTTAAATGTTCATTTGTGCTCTCAGCCCGCGCCAGCTAATGGATATTCTGAAGAAAGGAGAATTAATCGCTGCTCACTTTTTCTTGAAGTACTTGCTCCTGTATCACGCTTCTCTGTGGTGACAAAAATGTAGAGGAGTGACAAGGACACTTTGATCAAGATATGCATCTTTAGCTTGTGTGAGTGTGTGTATACTATTATAATATAAAATGGGAAAAAGCCATACAAGTGGCTTGATCAAAGCAGGCCAATGTTTGTCTCCTCATCAGTACACTGCCTGTAGGGTCTGACAACCTGTCAAACTACCCAAGAATGAGCAACTACCAGCGAATTTAACTGCGGGGTATGCTCCGAAAGATTGCATTGCCTTATTGCTGTGTCCTGAGTTTGGAAGGAAAAAGAAAAGAAAGAAAACGCGAGTTTGGCATTACACATTTTGCTTGAAATCTGAATGTTATTTTATTATGTTAAAAAAGAAAAAAATCCATCCTGTGACAGAGAGAGGCTAATTTGGCTGTGGAGAAACTCAAGGTCTCATGGTGGAGAGTATGACTTAAGATCCATCAGATGGAAAGAGGAGAGGTGCAGGAGGAGCTCCCTGGAGGGGGTAGGACAGTCCCCAACACGTAACACTGGTGTTTCTAACCACAGAGAGTATGTTGCTAATTTCCCATAGCATATCAGGAACCTGTCCTTTATGGACTAAGCATACAGTACAAAACAGATAGATGAATCATGCGCAACCTACTATCTAATGCAAAAAGAAAGCAGCCTTCAGGAAACGAAGAAAAATATTCTTACTGAAGTCTTTCAGTTAAACTGTTCTGGTATGCTATTTACAGAAGCACTATTTCTAGCTAAAGGTAACTTTGTATTTCTATTCCACATCCTTTTAGCAAAGTGTCCTTCCCCAAACATACTCACACTGATCATACCTGTGCATGGCTGGGTATATTACAGAACTTAGTCTTTCAAAATGTTTCAGAAATCTTTCTGTAGCAAACATAAACCTTCAGTTTCTAATTTTCTTTCCGAATGCTATCATATACCTTTCTTTTCCCCCAAACAAAAAGGCTTGGTAACATACACGAACTGAACTTCAAAACTTATTTGAAAGGCCAATTTTTTTCTCCGATAGTTTCAGAATAAACAAGCTAAAAACCTATACACTATATGTGATATGTGACCCTGTGAAGATAGAATAACTATTTTATGGCATTTACTTTGAAAATCTGATTAAGATAGATGTGTCTAGTCTGTAATTCTTCAATGTCATGTTGTCACAGATCCCATCAGCAAGATGCTTTAAAGGCTTTCCATTAATATTGCATGCCAGAACTGAAATTACATCCTTTGTCGTTTAGTTCTTAATGGTGCAAGTGATATCTATCAAGTAGTGTTTTATGAAGCATGTGTGATTTTTATTACAGGCTGTTTTCACAAATCTTTTTCAGGTTTCATACAGACTGTTCATGGTTCACAACAAATATGCCCTGCAGTTTAAAATCATGCCAATTCTCCAGGCTGAAATGAAACCTAGATTATTCAGAGAGGTTTTTTCCATAGGAAAAACTCTTTCCTAATTTAAATCTGTACAAAATCATCTTAATTTGCAATGTAAACACTACTGTAAATTCCAACAACTACCTATTAAAAAACAAACAACCACAAAACAGAGACTTACACAGACGTAATTTGTACACATTATTTTCACAAGTAACATGTTTAGTTCCCCAGATCTTATAATTGCCTTGATTTTTAAAATGGGGCTGGCTTGCACATAGATACATCATCAGATGCCACACTTCCCCTGCATCCAAGTGCAGTGGGGATGTACATCAGCAGCGTTCATCTTTGTAAAGAAAATATTTTTTGCCTTTTTTTCCCCAATTTGTTAGAAATGAGATAGGGGCAGTTCGAAAGGCATCTCCAGACTGCTTATTTTTGCCCTCCTTGCTATTTAAACAAAGATGTACCAAGTCAATAAAACTTAAACCTTAGAGGCTGTCACAAGCAGACTACATTTCTCAAATATTTTTGGCCTGAGACAGAAATAACTCTTCTTAATACCTAGTGAAGGAAGGCAAGTAACTGCAGGAAGAAATACTTTCCCTCGTGCAGAACCTGGATATTTCTTCCAGAGGTGGTGGTGAAAGGAAGAACGGGGCGGCTTTACTTGGTACGCGGTTTCCCGGAGCGCTGCATCCCGCGCTGCGCGGCTCGCGGTGGGAATCGAACTGGATCCCTTCTAAAGTGCGTTTTCCATTAGCTGGGATCGATGGTTCATTCCCACATGCCCTCCCGCGGCCTCCCTTAACCCCTCGGGCAGCCGCGTCCCGCGCGGGCAGCACCGCCAGAACGGGCCTCATCCGGACACCGTGAAAGGGGGTCCTCTCATCCACGGACATTTATAGGGATACACGAGGGTCCGGATGAAGCAAAGCAGCTCCAAGAGCTGGCGGGCTGCAGGAGGAAGCCTGGGAGAACAAATTCCCCCTGGATCAGGGGAGAGCGATGCCGACGCTCTCATGCACGAGGCAGACATTTTAAAGCAACCAAGTAAGCGGGAAGCTCGCCGGTTTGGGACCGAGCTGAGGACGGCTTAGCACCTTACCAAAGCCGCAGCAGAGATAAATATTTCAGCGCCAGGGAGAACAGCTGTGGCGAAACTAGTTCAACACGCAGGCTGCCTAAAAGTGGCCTCTTTATCCCCAGAGGGATTTAAGAAGAAAGAGCAGTACGGAGACATAGCTAAAATAAATTGAAATTTAACCTGCTGGGGTAATACCCTTATCATCTTGCTTTAAAAAGAAGAAGAAGAAAAAAAAATGTAACTTGAGGCCTGTCCAGGGAAACCATGGCATGGTAACTGTGCATTAGGAATGAACTGGAGTCAAGCAGGGGACTTGGGATGCCAGGGCCACAGTCCGTGACCCCCCGGCGCAGCCTTGCCAGCCAAGGCAGCCAGCGGGCAGCAGAAACACTCCGAGATGTTATTGCTACACCCCTGCCGGGGCTCGGCTCTGCGACACCAAGCAGAACCCTCCAAGGGTCAACCAGCACTCACTCATTTCCAAAAATTCACCTGGAGATAAAAGCAGGGGAAAAATACTCTCGAACGGTGAGAAATTACAACAATTCTGTCCGCTCCGGACACAGATGGGAACTGCAGCGTGGGGCTGCCCTGCGCAGCACCCACAACCAACCCGTGATTTTGCCAGAGGACAGAGTGCCCAGAGCAGCGTCCCCGCGCTGGGCATCGCCCGCTCCACAGGCTCCGCTTCACATCCCGCCTGCTCCCGCAGGGAGGAAGGGGACTTCCGAAAGCGGGAAAGCCGAGCTCGGGGCTGGCAGCCGCTGTGCTGGGAGGGAAAGCTCAGCTCTCCCAACAGAGCGCCCAGAATTTGCAAAGGCTGATGCACAACTTTGCAATAGATTTGCTCACATTGGATCATTTTAGTTCCTACCCAAACCATAAACACCACGTGATCTTTGACACCTTACAGCATTTTGTTTTCTGATTTTGGTTCCAAATACTTCAAGAAAATTTGTCAAAGTATTTTACTATTGTACAGATTAAAAACAAAGGGCTTTGAAAGACATTAACCTGAGGAAAAAAAATTGTCATTAATGATTCTGCAACGCTGACAGTCGACACAAGCAGTGCTACAAAAACCTGCCACGCTTCCCTGTTAGCCAGACTGCATCTAAAGGATCTTCAGCCACTTACTAAGCTTTTTACTGCCGTGTGACAGCCGACTTCCATGAAGGAGAAATCCATTGGATTTCCTCACTTCTAGGAGTCATGGGGAAATTCTCCTCGCGTGAAGTCCACCCGTTTGTTGTCTCCTCAGCATTTGCAGGTGCAGCAACCCAGAGGCAGTCTGGAGACCCCAGAAATAGTTCATTATGAGGGACCAAACTCCAGAGCAACTTCTGCAAGCCCAGCCTTGCCTGGGAACACAAGACCACACTAGTAAAACTAGTAGAAGATAAGCTAGGAATGGGAAAACATAATTCAAAACTTCTAAGCGCAAACAGGTGCGTTTGTTTCATCAGATTGGAAATAACACCGAGAAGAGGAACGCAGGTTCCGCTTCGGAGGAAATGAAAAAGGAACAGAGGCAGGGAGACAAAAAAGAAACCATGGGCAAGAAACAGCAGAACTCCACAAAGAAGAGGCTGAACGAATAATACACACACGAGATGCAAAACAGAATGGAGGAGAGAAAAATATTAATAAAAATGAGAGTGCAAACACATTTTTATTAGAAAATTGTACCAACCAAACTTTTATGGAAAAGGCAGAAGTGATATGCTGCTTTTACTGCCTCCTTTTTGACAAGCTTACTCCTGGCCTCTGGAGTTAAAGGTAAAAATCCTGATGGACTACAGCTTAGGCCTCAGATCAAAAGAGAAATAAAGTAGCAGGACGCCAGATTAATTTTTGTCTCCATATCAATTAATTGATCTATGTATTATCAAGTATAAAGGATAGTCAGAACATGAAAGAGAGGAAAAGAATAGGGCGCTAAGCTTCCAAAATAGCTTTTGAATACTTTTTTTCTCTTAATAGTGTCAGGGAAAAGAAATGCATAAGAGGGGGAGGCCCCCACACGAGCAAACTGAGGAACTATTGTTCTCTAATGACTTTAAATAAGCTTTTTAGGCTTACCGGTGAATTAGAACTTGCTCTTCCTCCTTGTGATTAAAAAAAAAAAAAAAAAAAAAATCCTTTTATTAAGATATTTTATATTATAATTACAATCAAGTCTAGTTCGACATCAATCAAAAGCACGAGCCCCTTACAAAAGATTTCCTAAGAGCTGTTCTGGGTTTCCAGTAAAACTGCTTCCCCTGTCAGAGCAGCACAGCCTCATTCGCTCTCAAACCAAACACGGGCCCGGAATTGCCAACAGCTGCAACAAAAGCCCCGCTCACTCCCGCTGCCTCCCTTCACCTGAACTTATCCACAAAGCCTTCCTAGCTAGAATCCGAACCGCGTCAGCGGCAATTCCAGAGGCGTCGCTGGACACTGATTCCAGCGGAGAGGAGCACCAATCCATCCCTTATTCTGCAAACCTGCAGTGAGCTGAGGAGCTTCGACAGACCGCGGTTCTGCTCGGCAGCAGGCAAAAAATTAGCTGGGGGGGAAATACTGACAGCATGAAAAAAAAATAACATAAAACTCCTATAAAACCCAGCAAACTGTGAAGCACATTCCTGCTCACATTTAAATTCCAGGTATGTTTTCGCAAATGACTACCTTTTGCCTTTCCTATTTAGATTTTCATTATGTCCTGGTGGTGTTACTGCTCCAAAGCTGTTTCCGGCAGATGATTTTTCACATCAGATTCCAGTTAAACTTTACAGCTCTTGCCTGAACCAAGATCCTTAAAAAAGCGTGGCTGATCCGTGTCGTTGCAGGCTTTCCCTCTTAGTAAAACTGCTGTAGTTCTAAGAGAAACACTGACAGAATCGATAAAGGAGAAGGAAATCACAGCTCACAACTACAGGTGTTGATTTAAGTAGCCAGCTAGGTAATATATGCGTAAAGAACCCAAAAAAGCAAAGCCAAAAATAGATATTTTGGGAAAAAAAAAAAAGAGAGAAAAAAGGGAAAAAAGGGGGAAAAGCAGTACAAAGTAAATTACCACCGTGGTTCAGGGAGAAGTAATGCAAACCTGTGCATACTAGCAGAGGGGACAGGCCGAGCTCTAGGATGCTGCTGCCTTCTGGGCAACTGCTATAGCAGGAGAGGCTGCATCTTCTTCTGGGATAACTAAGGGCTAAATGGAATGATTCATTACAGCTCTATGCCTTCTGCTAGAATTACAAGTTCTGCATCATATTTATTTTTCTTTTTTTTTTTTTTTAAAAAGGATTGATGCGAAGTCTCCTGATACCTCCTAATTTCTGCAGTGACTGAATTTCCCGGGAAAACCTGCCCTGGGAGGCGGCCCCTCCCTGGGTGCCGGGCTGCCGTGCGGAGCATCCCGTGGGAGCGGGCGGCGCGACTCGCGCCACACAGATGGTCTCAGCCGGAGGGGTCCGATACTTAACGCGCTTTGACAGCTACTATCGGGGCTAAAAACAAACATTTCGGGAGGGAGGACGGCCTCGTGGCAAGCCCATGGCGAAGGAAGTGGGAAAATCTCTTGTTGCTGCTGGCAGGGCCGGGACCTTGCTGCGCCATCCCGGGCAAGCGAGCCCCTGTGCCCACCAGAGCCCCGGGCAGCCCAACCGAGAATCTCCCGGCAAGCCCGACACGAAGCACAGGGCCTCCTGCCCACACATCCCTCTTCCCGAAGGATAAACCAACACCAAAAGCAGGGTAACGTGCACGGGAAAAGCCTCCTGTAAACTTACTAGGTTGCTCTATAGTCTCAGGTGAATTCCATCTGTTAAAGAGAGATTCACACTTTGGAAATACACATTTTTAAAAGAACACACAGACAAACAAACAGTGAAGAGTTTAAGGCACATTAGCTGCAAAAATTTCCTCAGGAAAAGAGTAAGTGCTTTCGGAAGTGGCAAATATGGACAATTAGTAGCATTTCTGAAAGCTGGAAGTCTAAATAGCTGTCAGCAAGTGTAAGATATTTACAACACCAAGCAGACAGATTATCAACAGAACAGAAGCACTGATGAATTGTAGAGCCTATATCTGTAATAAAAACAGCGTAAAGCCCTGCATGTGTGAACACCTATTTTTAAGTAGGTACTTCTGGTCCCAAGTCTTTTTTTATTATTATTTATTGTCTACTTACACATTTACGTGGTTGCTACCATTTAAAAACAATCACTGCATCAAATCACTTTGTTATCTTAGAAAGCAAAACCAGGAGTTTGCAGAAAGCCTCACATATCTGAATACCAATGAGATACCCAACAGAGGTGAAGAGCTATTTTAAAGGTTGGTGCAACACTTGCAGAATAAGCTTCTTGCACCATAGTATTTTCTGTAGCAGCACAGAACACCAGCCTCATTTCCAAAATATTTTCTATATCTCAGCGAAGTTTTGGGTGAAAACCTTCAAATGAATTGTGACATGTATGGGTGTTACAGCACTTTATGTATATTATATACTCTCTTTTCAAGGCAATCTGGAAATCCAGAGAAGTTTCACAAGTGGCTACTAACATACATAAGAAGAAGAAAACATTGCTAAGAAATTATTTTTTCCTCTTCTGGAACTCGTTTTTTCATGCACTGTATGCATCACACAGGAGATCTGGTACATCTTCCACAAACAAGCTTGAAGTATTTTCTTGGGAACGCCTCCAAATTTCTTGTTTTCAGCTACAGGGAATGGAGATTCACGCTGCCATTATCAGCTCAAAGAACCAGTCATTGCAGTGGAAATAAATGTCTCTTTTTCAAGTATGTGTCAGTGTGGCTGTCACTAACTGGAGTGAGAAGAAAAAATTTACCAGCATGGTAGGAACGAGAAATGTCAGCCTCCTCGCAGGACTGGAAGATTGATCTTTCAAACAGAGCATCTCGCTTAGCAGGTAGGAGCAGTGCACAGCACTGGGCAAATGTACGTGGATTGTTCCATTCCAATAACCTTTCTTTGGATAGCAAAAGCCCCTAAAGCAGGAGGATTTTCACGAAGCTCCTAACAGTTTCCAGAAGAGAATCAGGATTTGCTCAGAAATGTCAGGAAACAGGGTACACGATCCACTAAACCCCGTTTCTTCAGCTAGAACAACAGGTGCTCTGTTCTGAGGATCGTGAGCTCGCTCACCTGGCTCTCCATGTTGCTTTGGTGGAAAACACTCCCTTTGAGGACGATGCAAAAGATGGGCCATGTTAGGCTTGTTTTGGAGCACTCACTGCAGTACAGACAGGGGAGTCTGCTCTCCGGAAAGAGTCAAGTAAGAGAAGATCAAGCTTGATATTACCAATGGATGCTGGAGTTTTCACAGCCTGGCTAAGGAGAAATCTGGCGCCTTAAACCAGTGAGCAAAGAAAGTGGTGGATAGTCAGGCATCCATATCCAAGTATGAAGGTATCAAGGCTCTTGCTCGGCTTTAGACCACGTTCAGCAACTTACACTCAGAGCCTTTTCCAACTGCACAGGACTTCTTGAAACAGCAAGGAGCAATTCCTCTTCAAAGTACTCCCGTGGCGAGCAGCCAGACCTCGATATGGTAGCAGTCTAGACACAAGAAAAAACTTAAGCTCTGATCTTAAGAAGGACAAGGGATGTATTTGTTCTCGGACCCAGCTGGTTGTGGCTGCTGGCATGCAACAAGTCTGCCTTGGCCAACATCCAGCAGTGTGGACGAGCGCATCCGGCTTCTGACCAGCGCTCACAGTAACCAGGGGCTCGGGGAACTGCTGGCAAAGGACACAAAGGCATCCCGCAACGCCTCTGCATCCCGGGCTTTATCCAAGAGCCTTGACATGAATCCTGGCTTCTACAGATTTATCCATCATACTGCCTAACCGTGGTGGTAACCCACGTGGCAAGAGATGACTGCTGCTTCCTAGGTCAATGTGCTCAAGCTTCACTGTGATTCTCCAGTAGGACCCTTATAGCTTCCTTAGGTAAAGTTCAATTGGCGATTGTTGATCACATCTTCACAGCATAGAGTTGTCATCACTCATGATGTTTTTCAGCGAGATGATTCCTATTTTGAGACTCTTTACATTCCACCCTCTGGTTTAGATCATTTCCATGCAAAAGGCTCAATACAGGCATGACTGAATATTCCTTAAACATCTACAACCAAAAGAAGGTTTGGCCACCACAGTCAGTGCTTCACAGTGCTAAAGTGGGAGATCATGGTGGCTCTTCTCTAACCTTTTTTCTTCATATAAATGAGGGAGCAAATGAGCAAATTTGATATCTGCTGGGAATGGTTTTACTCAGCTATAAAAAATATCTTCAGTGTCTA
>JAVCKT010015500.1:6197-26716 GCA_032273925.1 Rhynchotus rufescens
GGGCCTGTCGCTGCAGGCACATGTTTGCACAGCGCATCCTGCCAGCAGCTCAGTTGTGCTGGCAGCCGACGTGTGCGTGTCCCTGCCACCAGTGTGGAGGAACTGAAAGCAAGCACATTCACTGAACTACTTTCCTGCAGTGGTTGGGGAAGGAGGGTCCCTTTCCTTGCAAGGCAGCTTCTGTTCCCCACAGGAACACTTAGGGGTAGCAAAATAGTTGACTGCCATCAAGAAGCTGGACCACTGGCACACAGGCCTGGAGAGGACTCCTGCTGCTGCTGCGAGGCCAGCACGTACCAGCTGCACTATCCAGAAAAGAGCAGCTCTTCCACAGAGTGCAGGATTGCTGGCTGCCTCCCCACACTCAAAAGAGCCTTTGGTTTGTGAGTGTGGGGTATTGTCAGTACGTCATCAGCCAAGAGAGGCCAGGGTTGCTTCAGCCCTTCTGCTTTGTAGAGTTTGGTACTTGTGCGTTTTGGTTGTTCTCGCGTGTTAGTCGCCTCCTGCTATCACACTGCTGACGTGCAGGGGTTCGTTAGCCACCGCTGCTCTGCACAGCTCGGTCAGAAGCGTAGGAATGTGCTCCTTGTAGCAGAGCCACAGGTTGACTCCTCACCACTGCCCTCACATCCAGACATCCTTCAGCCCAACTTCTCGACCACAGTGAGGAGGATGAGCAGGAGCTGCAGCCTTCCACAAGCTCAGGACAGAAACTCATGAAGCTGCTATCTGAAGACTGGTCCTCTCTTGCAGAATAGCTGCGTGCTCAGGTGCACATGGGCAGTGTCCTTTGTGATCAGGTATTCAGGAGTCTCACTGCTGGTTGGAGGGTTTGGCCTTCCCTCATCGCCCAGCTCCATTTTCTTTGAAAATTGGTTTCCTCTCTGCCCCCTCCCCAACTCTGTCTTCATGCAGCAGCAGCATTTCAGCCCACACTGGGAAGATGAGCTTCAAGGTGCTACAAGTCAAATGGCAAGGCAGCCAGGAAGAGAGTAGGATAAGCTCTCGCAGCAGCAAGGCAGACAAGATATTCTACAGAAACTGTAGAGGCAGCAGCATAAAGCAGGGAAAGGGAAGGTGCCCCTGGCCTGCAGCTGCCCTTGCACAATCTCTTAGCTCAGTCCAGAGAATTACAGAGCTCCTTCCACTCCTCTCTCATGACAACCAGTGCTGAGCTTGCTGGGTACCCGATTGCCTGACAAATGGGAACCATGTAGAGGACTAAACCAGAGAAGAACTGGACTGTGATTAGATGGCATCTCTGATGTTGTATTGATGATTGGAGAGTCAATGGATGAGTGCAAAGTGTGGTGGGAGACTTAGAACTCAATCTTACAGGCTGGGAAGGATTCATCTTGCATCACAACAGTGCTGCTGCTTGCCAGGACCATGATGTTCAGCTCCTGCTGTTTCTCATGGGTTTGCTGGTACCATTCTCGTGTCACCTCCGTGTCATGTGTTGGTATCAATGTCACCTGGGGAAAGAAAGCAGCAAGAGTGATTGTTGGAGAACAACTGCAGTGATAAACAAAGCCCATAGGACCTGAGACTAGAATTTCCTATGGTCTGGGAACACTGTCTCCTTGGAATTGCATGCTCTATTTAATGTCTTTCAAATGTCAGGTTCTCTAATGCAGCACTGGTCTAAAGTGCAACCTCAGGCTGCTGTGACTGAAGGAACATATAAACTTTCTTACACCTCTCTTCAGAAACACTGCCCCCAGGATCCCTGCGAACCTCACTAAGCAAGAAATACATGTAAGACCACTCAATTTTTTTTTAAGTTAGTGATAAAGAGCCACTATCAAATAGAGGTGTAGCAAGCAAGGCTGTGCATGGAAATGTTTTGCTTGAGGCTAAGCTAATCCTAAAACAGATAGTGAGTGATGTCTGACTGGTTCCTAACCCCTAGAAAGATATGGAAAGGAGAACAAGTCTGTTTCCAGTCTCTTTGGTCTAAGGTGGTTGTCTTTCCCCTCCTTATGGGCACAAGCAGGGCTCCCAGCAGAGCAGAAACATCAAAAAGCTGCTCTCCCAGCAAGGCAGGGCGGGACATTCCCACTCTCATTGGTGCTTCTTGCTGTTCTTCCTTCGAGTGTGTTTCTGACATGGCCCTTCTTCCCAGCACAGATGACTCAAGAAGCATTGCCCACTTCTTGGCACCTCCAAGACCTACCTGCAGGTTCTCGCCCCACTGAGACTTCCCTTCCAGGAGTGCGTCCAGCACCGCACGGCTTGGCTCGCCGTTGGCGGCATCGTTCCCACTCACGACGTAGTAGGAGGCACGAACCCGCCTGAAGAACTCTGGATCCGTGTTCTTGCCACTGCAGTGGTTGGGAATGTATGCCAAGTCCACATAGACAGGTGGGCCCATGGGCACAGACAAATTGCTCTTAGGACTGTTGGAAGCTTTGGAAAAAAAAAATGAGTAAGCAGAGTCTATTAAAAATCTTTCTGGAAAGGAAGAAGACTCAAATTAGCAGGGAAGAACTTGGAATTCAGTCTTTTTTTTTTCCTGCTGCAGAGGAAAAGCTCTAGCAGTTTTAGTTTGCAGAGACCAAACTAAAATACATGTGCAGACTTCCAAGCTCTGCTCCCAAAGGTGATCCAAGGATTCTTGTCTCCTCTTGGGAGGCAAAGGGAAGTCTGTTCTTCAGTCTGTTCTCTAGGCTTGGGACTCTTTCCTGAGAACAGAATTTAAATCCCTATGATTAACTTTTGCAGAGTTGTTATCCAGTCAGTATTCAGCTAATGAGTTCTATTTTTGTTGCTCAATGACACATGTTTGACAAAGAAGCCTGTTATAATGGTCTTTATATGCAATTCGAGGGTTTTACAGTAGTCATCATTTTTTTTGAACAATCCACCCTGGTATCCTGCCATTCTCATGAAGTGCTGATGCTCTGAGGATGCTGTTACTCTTTCCTAACATCATTGCTACTGATTTTACATGGCTCTTGCTCACTTGCTGCAGCTTACGGTCACGGGATGAGGGATCCCAAACAATGCTGCTACACACAGGGTGCGTGCTGCACACACAGAGCCTGCCCACGGGTGTGACTGTCCCCTCCCTGCCTCTGGCTGCCTGGGACCACAGCTGCCTCTGTTCTCATTTTCCCCCACGCACTGTCCCTGGGTAGATCCTTCTGTCCACATAAAGCCATTAACTACTAGCTTGGACAACTAACCGTCTGTGCTGCCCATCTGCTGCACAAACAGAACTGCCTGTCTCATCTGCAGGCTGAGGCCAATTTGGGCACCACAGACCATCACGCTCCAGCTCATACCTTTGTCTCGGAGCTGCAGCTTCCCCTCATGCCCACGTGTCCACACACTCTATGCTGCCCTTCCCAGCTGCCCAGTGATTCCGAGGACAGGCATGCTCCGCGCTCTACCACGTATACAAAAGTCAGCTGGCTCAGCCCCCTCGGCACTGCTGACCACTGCATTGCTCCAGCCACCACCTTCATCCTGTTCACCACCACTGAGCACATCCTTCATTATCTGTTCAGCCTCTCCTTTCCCTTTAGTGCCAGTGCCGTCAGCTGCTCTTACCCAGTTTATATTTGCAACACAGGTGTAGCTGCCTCCAGGTCCCCTGTTCCATCTCTGCCCAGACCCTGTCTTTGCCACATTGCCTGCAATGGTATCTGCTGAGGCTACAGTGCATCAGCCGTGTTTCAGCTCCTTGGTCTCACTGACCACCCCATGGTCCAACCCATCTGCTGCCTTTTGCCTTAGTTCAGTGCCAGTGTCGTGGAGACAGCACTGCTGCTGCCCGTGCTGTGAAGTGCCTGGCGCCCTGGGCACAGTGTAGACCTGGCGCTGACGGGCTAAAGCGTTATCTGCTGCTAACACTATGAAGTAGAACGACTTGGGAGATCACGGTGTGATCTCTTAGAAAGAAACCACGGGCTGTACAGTTACTCGAGGCTGCCTGTCTCTTTCACACCTTTTAATTTAGGAGCAAGAGAAGACCATAGTCTTCAAGGCTATCAGACATCCCGTCCAGGTCAGTCCAGGAAGAGCTGCAGCAAAGACCATTGTCCTGCAACATGCTGCCACACAGGAGACTGCTCCTAGTCCAGGTCCACTTAACATTTCAGAGGGAAGGAGACATCTGATCATGGCTAGCACCTGTGCAAGGTATCTAAACACAAACACTAGCTCTGTCCTGTGCAATGCAGCTACCCTCACCCACAGGCTGAGCAGTTGCCACTACCTCTTAAAACACACACATATCTTGTCTCTCAATTCTTGGCATCTCCTCACACCCCAAATCTAAGTACCTGACACCTCTCCACAGAAAAATATGGCAACCTGGAGATTTATGAGCTTCCAACATAGACTAGGTCACGAAAGACTCTCAGCAGAAGTGCTGGAATTTGGCTCTTCAGGGGTCTTCTGGAAGTGTTTTCTTGTTTTGTTTTGTTCTTTTTTGTTTGCTCTTTTTTTCCAGTGACATATACAGCAATGTCTCTCCCTTCTCACTACACATAACTCCCTATGCCTGACTAGAATGCCCTATTCACGGTTCTATTTAACTCAGTGTTTTTTCTCTATGTTGAACCTAATTTGAACATGCCTAAGGAACAATTTCTTACCAGGGCTTGTTTTGATGCCATTAACAAGGCTCTTGCTGGGATTGCTGTGACTGCTCCGGGACAATTCATCCTCTGCGTGAGAGGGCTGTGCCAGTGTACTACGTGATTTAGGCTTTTCTCCACCTTCTCTCTCTTTTTTGGTAGCTGCAGATTTTGGAGATTTGTCTGATGGCTGTTTCACAGGAGTGGGTGACCGTTTCCCTTTGACATCTAATTTTCGGGCAGGAGAAGATGATTTGGGTTTGCTCAAAGGCTTCCTCACACCTTTGTTTTTTTCCTTCATGTCCTTTTTGGAAATTTTATCAGTTCTGCTCGTGCTTTGCTCATTTGCCAGCATTTCAGGGTCTACCATGCAGACATCTGGGTGAGGAGGATGGGGATGGGGATCTACCATTGGAACAGGCTGAGGATCATGGCTGGACCTCATGCTAGTATGATGAGCATTCCCAACAGCTTTGTCCACTGGGAGAAAGTCAGCATCTTCATCTGAGTCCATGTTGGCATCTGCAGTGATGGATGGACATTCTTCTGTCTCAGGTGGGACATCGGAGTCTGACTGGGAGGTTCCAGAATCACTCACTGATGTTGGAGGAGTTTCCTCCACTGTTGCACTTTGCACAGGGCTGCTAGCAGTGTCGGGTGGTCTCCTCTGAACTGAAGGATGGCCTTCTTCTTGTGAGAGGTCACTGTCTTCAGAGAGCTCATGAGGACTAGGGTTGATGAATGAAGGAGAGAGCTCACCCTTCCTGTGCCTGTATTCACATGAAGAAAATCTCTGTCCATAGTCAGAGCTACCTCCTAAATATGGCTCCATCTCATGGGAAGCATCTCCATGGTCCTCTGTTCTTCCACCTCTCTGCAGATCTGGGAAAAAGGGCTGGAAACTGTGTTCAGGGGACATCAAAGAGGAAGGACGGCTCTGCCTATCTGTGTCCCCTTTGCCTGTGCATGGGGAAAAACTGCTGTCAGAATCAGAATATGTTTTTTCAGCTTTTGCCTCTGCTGCATGGTGTGTGCTTTGGAAAGTTTGCAGACCTGTGCTCACCTCTGTTGGACCATTGGCTGCAGTTTCATCTTCATGCTGGTGAGGAGGAAATGTTGTCAACCTGTCAGGGAGAGATGTCAATGTCATCAGCTGTTCTGTAAATGTTGACTTCTGCTCTGGACTAGTTGCTCTGGCCTGCTGTTTTTTCTCTGCAGAGAATGGTGTGGGCAGTGTGCTGTCATCCATTCCACCAGGGAATGCAGAGCCATGTTCTTCAGCAAACACAAATTCTTTTTTTTCAGCTGAATGTGTCTTCACAGTCTTGTCTGGAATCTGTGGAGACACATCCCAAAGACTCCTGGCACCTGGTTCTGCTCCTGCACCTGTGTATGTGGAGAGCATGTGGGAATAGAAACCCTCTGCTGTGCTTGGTATCACAGGAGTGGTAGCTTCAGATGAAGGTTCCTCTGACAGACTGGAAGAGTCATCTTTCAGCTGCTGCTGGAGCACAGACTCTCTTTCCATAGCTTTAGAGAATAATTTATCTTCTTCATATGGACTCAGTGGAGACAATTTAGTAAAGGAAGAGTCAAGACTGACAGTTTTCTCAGAAACCTCCAAGTATTCATCTTTCTTCCCCCTGTCTGAAAGCAAAGCACAAGGAACTTTTAAAGTAAGAGATACATCCCCTAAACGGCTTGGTAAGGATTGTTCATGTCTGAACACACTAGATGTTTCACTCTTTCCTAGCACAGAGCATTCAAACTCAGAAGAGATATCCATCAGTCTTTCCTCTGCTGTTGGACCTTTTCTGTACTCCTTGGGCTGTTCTTCAGGAGTAGATTTCAAGTATATGGCTTTCTCATAGCTCTCAGAGATCATCTCTGTACTTGGATAATTTGTTACATAGAACTGTGATTCCTTAGTGGCTTTTTCATCTTCCTCTCTCTTTTGCAAAGAATCTTGGCTAAAATGGTACCTGTGTGAAGCCTGTTCATCTGTAGCTATGTCTGGCAGGTCCCTGTAACTAGCAGTGTATGTCCCCAGAACTACCGCTGGTGTAGTTTTCCTAATTCCGTAGTCCTCTTTCCATTCTGAATCAGAAGGTGAGGAGGCAGTAGAAGTGGGTGAAATGGACTCTTGATGCTTGCTATGGGGAGCTGGTTCTGATGCCTGAAACTTCTCCGTTGTGGAGGTGTGTGCATAGACAGCACCTGCAGCTTGGCCAGAGACAGGCAGTTTAGAATCTTTCTCAGATTTCTCCTTAGCACCTTTTTCTAATTCTGAATCACTTGTGCTTTCTTCACCTTGCCCTGCTTTTTCATAGTTTATTTCCTTGGGTTTTGGGCTTTGGGATTTCAAGGATAGAAATCTCTGCTCCTGGCTAGACAAAATGATGTTCTCATCTGGACAAGGAGTGTCAATATAGGCAGCTGATTTTTCCTGACGAAATGAGTCGATGATGTCTGTAGGAGAGGCAAATACTGGGCTTGCAGATGATGTGTGTGGCAAAGAGCCCAGTCCTTCTGGAAGAGCAGGGGACATCTTCAGTTCTTCCTGAGCTTTGGGTGTCCTAGGCTTATCTATATCAGGCAAGGATGAGTATCTTTCATGAATGTCTGAGTACTCAAAGGATGAACCTGACTTATCTTTAGGAGATGCTGGAGACGACAGTTCCTTTTCAGCAGAGGTATAAAGACAGGACTCTTCTTCCTTAGCAGAGACATGATAAAATTGACCTTTTTGAGAGAGCACCCCTGTTTTCGTTGGCAGCATGTCAGTTTGACCTGGGCACTCTGCACCCTTGGATGCGAAGGGGGAGAGTCCAGCTCCAGACATAATTATCTTCTCATAGATATCAGCATACTGGAAACATCTTTCATCAGGGTAGGGAGTTGGTTCCCTTTCTTCTTGCTCTGCTCCTGTGTAACTGTCCTCGCCCCTGGCCCTGAAGACCTCTTTGTCATAGGACTGAGGTTCAGAGGGGCTCCTGAAAGAGGATTCTGGAGGACCTGCTGCTTCGCTGGCAGAGCCAACAGCCTCAGCACGACCAACAACAGCGCTGCTTTTCTGAGCAGAGTCTTCTCTCAGAGGGGAGAGTGTGCTCTGACCTGATCCTGCAGCGCTTTCTTCTGGGGAAGCTGCTGCATATTCATATTTTGCTGGTCTTGCCAAGTGCAACAAAGCAGGTGCTGCTGCTCTCTGCTCGTTGCTTTCTCCAGTGTCTTCAGGAGTCTTGGTGGATTTACAGTCATCCTCTTGTTTTCTATCTGACTTGTATTTAGAGTTTATTTCCTGATACAGACCGCTAACATCTGATTTCTTCTCTGTATCCTTCTCTAGGACTTCCTCCTGGATAGGTGTCTTGTAAGGCCTCCCTGGTTCTGCTTTTATACAGGCCTCCTTTTCAAGACTGCTAGCCAATATAGACAGGGGAGAAGCTTTTGGTGCTTGGTCAAGTGATTCTGTACACGTACCTAAGACAGCCTTCTCATCATCATCAAAGTAGGAGTAATCTTGTTTAGATGGCAGTAACAATTCTTCCCTTTCTTTGTCTCCAGCTAATGCTCTGGCCTGATGTTCCTCCCCAGAGATATACTGAGAAGACAGAGGTGGACTATCTGCTTGTGTTTTTCCTGGGAAAGTGATGTCTTCAGGAACTATCTCCACTTTACTTGTTTCTGCTGCAGGTTTGACACCTTTCAGTGTGTCTCCTTTGTAGTCACAGGATTCCAGTTTGACAAGTCCTGCTTCTGCTTGCAGCAGGACAGGTTTGTCTTCAGCATGCTGAAGATCCTTCTCATCCTCCTCACTGGGGAACAGCCCTGCTTTTCCACTGTCCCTTCCTTCCTGAAGATACCCATATGTAGAGCTCCAGGCTTCACTTTCTACTCTTCCCCAGGTGTGACTGCCAGGTGCTGCAGGAGAGAAAATCTCCTCTTTCCCCATTTTAGGAAGGGCTTTTGTGTCATATTCTGGTACCTCATCCAAGAACGTACTTTCCCTCTCCTTATTGTACCTCTGTCGGCTTCCCTGAACAGGGATCTCTTCCACCTCTTCTGGGAACCATACTTTCTTCTCATAACTCAAGTCTTTCACATACAAATCTTCCATTTCTGGAGATTTTTCTTTAGCTTCCTTGAACCTGGAAGATTTTACATCTTCAGGAGACATGCACAAAGACGTTTTGTCTTGAAAAGGACTAGATTCTGTAATGTGTAAGCCCTTCACATCCCCTGATATTTTCTGAGAGCGCAATTCTGCTGTTTTTTCCTTAGATGGGTCCTTTTCTGTTAAAGAAAACAAATTTCTATCATCTGGAGAGATTTCTTCAATTGAAGTGTCTCTGGGTGGTATGTGTGAGCTACTTTCTGAGCAAGGGAGAGGTTTTGACACTTCTTTAGTAAGTTCTTCAGAAGAAATTTTCAGCGTTTTTTCACATGTAGCGGGGCTCTTCTCTGTAAAAGGCCTGGATGTGGCAGATTCTGACAGGAATTTGTCAGTGAAGTCAGACATAGTTTTTTCTTTAGCAGGTATCTCTTCTACTAAACTAAGAGATTTGATGTCTTCTTGAGGAATTCCTTTAACAAAAATGTACGAAGCAATTTCCTTGCTAGGACTCTCCTCGGTAAGAGAAATTGATTTGGTATCTTCTGGAGAAATGTCTTTAGTGGAAAGATGAGATTTTTCTTCTGAGGTGTCTTCTGTGAAACAGAGCAGTCTTCCTTCTTCAGTAGCTATTTCCTTGATAGAAATATCTGAAGATTTTTCTTTACCAAGACTTTCTTCTGTAAAAGAAAGTGACTTGGTGTCATCTGGGGAAATTTGTGAAGATTTGTCACTTTCTGATTTGCTTTGGTTTGTGAACTGCAGAGTATCCATTTTTCCTGGAGATACTTCTGTAGTAGAGACTGGTTCAATGGACAAATGTCTGGAAAATCCCCTCAAACCTTCCATTATGGTTTCAGTGCCTAGCTCTTTTTCTGGCTCTGAAAACACACCTGTGCTGGGAGAAGGCCGAGTGGAGAGTTCCTCCTCCTCCTCCCCTATTACAACCGTGTCCTGCTTGTGGTAGGAGAGCCAGGGCAGCTCCTCCTTTCCTGGGGGTGCTTCCAGCATCTCCTTCCCAGCAGGAACTGGTATGTCACTGCCCAAGTCTCTCTCATCTTGGGCAGGGCCAGGCACCTTCTTTTCATGATGATATTTAGCTTCAGGGACCTCATCTTCTCTAAGCGGTTCTGTTTCTGTCTTGGATCCTTTTGCCACAACAGCTTGTCCTTCCAATTTCTTGGCGGCAGCATCCGTTTGTTTTTCAAAGAGCTCTGAATCTACTGTTTCCAACTTTTCCTCCACAGGGGACTGGTGGAAAGGTGTATGCCCTGCACTGGTGGGGCCAGATTGAGTAGGAGAGGCCATTTTGACTGTGCTATCATCAGGACTCATGCATCGTTCTTCAGCCTCTACAGAGACAGAATCAACCTGGGAAAATGATGTTTCTTCAGCAGATAATGTCAGACCAGAAGTCTGCATCACTTCTACAGGGGCACTAGCTAAAACACTATCAGCATGTCCTTGGTGAGCAAACAATGGAGTGCTATATTGACCTTTGAGTTTCTCAGGCATTTCCATATTTGGAGTCCCATCTTCTTCCTCCTCCTCCTCTTCTTCTGCCTCTTCATGAAGATCCTTTTTCTGAGCTTCTGTTTTTCTCTCTCCTTCTATGAGTCCATGGAAATCTTCAGGAGGTGGGGATTTAAAGCATTTGTCTTCCTCCAAAGAAGATGTAGGGGAGATTGTGCCAGCAGAGGGAACATAGTCCAGACCTTGGGTTGCTTCAGTCCGTGATGAGGGTATGCTATTTACTGTGTCTAGAAGCAAAGAGCTTTTGCCAGTCTCTTCTGTTTGTGGGGCTGTTATAGATGCAACGGATTGGTCTTCAGCAACTGAAGTTGCAAAAGATGAAAGTTTATCACACTCTGTAATGGAGGTAGCAGAGGATATATGTTCTTCCTCAGCAAGAGGTGCTGCCACAATGTTTGTAGGATACACAAGGATTTCAGACTCCTGACCAGCATAGCCCTTGGCTGCAAGGTCAGAAACTGGCACAGCCTGTATTCCATGTATTGCTTCAAAAGAGCTCGGGTGGTCAGGAACAGAAATGTCATAGGCGTTGACATCGTACTTCAAGTGTGGGATCCTCTCTTCCTGTTCATCATGGATTTCTTCATCAGAAATGGTCTGCTCTGTTTCAGAGTAGCCTGGGATGGTTTCATCTTGGATGTATGAAACATGTTCTGCAGCTGCTTCTGCTGGGACTGGTAGACTGCTCAGATAGGACTCTCCTTTAGTTACTTCCTTTGCCAGTGATTTGTTTTTCTCACCCATTTCATTGTATTCTTTTTTTGTTTCTTTAGTGGTAACTATTTTGTCCTTCCTCTCATCCTGATTCAGCTCATATAAATCTTTGTTTTTTTCTATTTTCTCTCCTGCCTTCATGTACTGTTCCTCCTTTACTTCCAGTTCTGCCTTTTCTATTACATCCTCTCGCTTTTCCTTCTCACCTTCTTCCTGTGCCTCTGCCCCCTCAATATACTTCTCACAAGTCTTTGTTTCTGCTTCCTTCTGTTTTATGTCCAAACTGATTTTTGACTCTTCCTCCTTTTCTTCCTCCCTGAATGCTGTTGACTGAACTGTTGCCATGAGGTCTGTATGTGATGGTGCCTGTTGTCTGTCTGTCAACAGCTGAACTTCCATGTCCTGCTCATCTTTTCCCTTGCTGTATCTCATCTCGAGAGTTTTGACCATTTCTCTTCCTTCATCCTCTATTTTTTCAGCTTGACCTGCTCTCAGATCTAGCTGGTGAACTGCCTTTTTCTCTCCTGGTGATTCTTTTTCTGTATCAGTAGTAGTTATTCCCTCATCAGAAATGCTTGTTTTCAAAATCAGATCAACTTCAGGGTGACTCTGGACAATCATGTCAGGGGACACTTTTATATCTGCTTCAGGTGCTCTCACAACCATATCACTAACTTCAATATCAGCATTTTCTTGAGTCATCTGCAGGTGCCCTTTCTCTTCACGCCTCAATTCCTCAAAGTCTTTGGTAAGATCTTCTGGTGAAGACAAGACTAGCCTCTGTTCAGCCATGAAAGTCACTCCTGGCTCTGTCTGTGAAGGGGTCTTCTGCATTGGCAACGTCTTCAGCTCAGCAGCTGCTTCCTTCTCAGGTTTGACCTTGGTCTTCTCAGTTTTGATTCGGCCTGGAACTTTTGCCTTGTATAATGTTTTTCGTACCTCTGGGGTGAATGGTTTTAAGTCTGGTTTAGATATTTTTTTAGGCTCTGGTTTAGTTTCTTTCTTTTTGTCTTCTTTCTTTGAATCTTTTTTTTCCTCTTTCTTCCCATCATCTTTTTTTAAGTCTTTTTTCTCTTTCTTAATCTCTTTCTTTTCTTTGTCTTTCTTCTCCTCCAGTTTAGATACTTTCTCCTTGAGATGCTTTTTGCCAACCTTGTCTTTTGTTAGTTTTCTTTTCTCCGCTTTGAGAGAATCACTTGATTCTGTCTTTATCTTTTCAGGTTTCACAGGTTTCTCAATAATTTTATCAGCTTGTTCTTTAACCTTTTTCTCAGTTTTAGCATCCTTTATGATCTCTGGTTTTCCCTCCTTAATCCCCTCCTCAGCTGCCTCTTCTTTCTTAGTTTGCTTTGTCACAGATGGCCTGGGGGAAGACTTCAGACTCTCTTTACTGTCTGTTCTTTGTTTAATTTTGGTCTGCTTCAGCACCGGTGGAGGCATTCCAGAGGAGATATCTTTTTGAGTGGCCACTGGATACCTCAGAAAATCCAGGTGCTTGAGTTTCTCGAGACCCTCCAGTATCTTATTTTGAGGAGCATTTCCAGGAAACAAAACCCTCACAATTTTCTCTGTTGGGCTAGCTGGCAGCCACACCACAAGGGCTGTGATGGATGTGAGATAGGGAACAGAAATTTCACCTTCTTTCCCACTTGCAAGAATTATGCCAGTCTTTGCTTTACTATTACCAGCCCATTTCTGCATTAGAAACTGCATCTCCTTACTGTCCTTGACAGGATTCAGTACATACATGTCCAACTTTCCCACTCCCATTTTGTGGAAAAGTGTGATCGGTTCAATGGTGTTGCTTACCACCCTGTAAAGAGGCTCTGATTTAATGCCAAGTCTATTGAGATACTGCAGTGTCAGACAAGCCTCTTCGATGCTCCGCTTTACCTTCATGGACGATTCAGGCATTTTCAGTTTTTCAGGAACATTAAAGAAAACCACACCCAGCTCAGGAGAAATGAGGTTCTTCATCCAGTCACTGTAATTGGTGGAGCCCTGGGATTGTTCCTCCTCTTGCTCTGCAACTTTCCTTTGCAGCAGCCCATTGATACCAGGTAGATTGTCTGCACCAATGTGTGTCAGGAGAATAGAATCAATCCTGTCCAGGTGCCTCACCAGCTTCCAGAAACAAGATTTCCTGTCAGAACCACCATCCACTAGGATGTTAAACCCATTGACAGCAAAGAGAGCAGAGTCACCTCTTCCACCAGGAAATATGTAGCAGCAGGGTTTAGAAAGCTTCAAAAAGCCCCCTGAGGTGGGTGGCTCTAGGAGATCAAATGGTGATGGCACATCAACTGTCTCAGAGACATATTCTGCAAACTCAGACACCCCATCCATTTCTGGCAGAACTGGATCAGGATTCAGTTTCAGATTAATAATTTCCTGAAATTGAGGATGCCCAAGGTTGCTCCAGTCTCCTTCTCCCAAACACGACACAGTAAGAGAGGCCTTGGTATCTGAATCAGTGTTGCTAAGAATCTGGGTCACCTATTAAGGCAAGCACAGAGAAAAGTGGCTCAAATAATGCTCCAAGACCAATGCAGCTCTTTTTACAAAATGGCCAGCTAATGCAGAGTTACTGAGGGCTCCACGAGCACTAAGAAGCACTGAAGACAGATTAAATATTCATAAAGACCACTGCAAGCAGATGCAAGGGACCATGTTCCCTTTTTCCCTCTTTTGTAATGCCTGAGGATAATGGGCTCTTATGTTTCTTGATCGTCGGGAATGTGGTATGACAAGGCTTCAAAAAAGAAAGCAAATGCAGAAGCCATCTTATCCTTTCTTTACTTCTTCCAATTTAATCTGGGATTATCAGTCCCAGGATATCTAGCTTGGGTACAAAAGGATCTGTTTCTTCTTGATCTATGAACTTTAAGTCTGAGACACTATTTTCAGTGCTGAGCATCATTGCCTAAACCTATCTGCCTGATGACCCTGACTTATTGCCCAGCAAACACTCATATAGCATTTCACAGTGCAGTTTTAGTGGCATGGAATTTTCTAAATCTATTCAGATTTATTTTCTTTCCTGGGCCCTGTTTCAAAAAGTCAGGACCCCATCTCTTATATACATAGGGTAGAAGATATGCTACATACTTCAAAAATAGAGCTAAGGTTGGTATGATTTCCAAGGCTTCTTGTAGCTACTCAAACATTTTCTGAGCAAAGGAGCATTATACCTTCAACTTCTTAAGGTATCTGAAATGAGGTAGTATCCTTCTTTGCACTGTATTCTCTTAAGCAGCCACATTAAGATGTGTTGAAATAAATAAGGATCAGAAACAAAAGGGAATCATCAGCCTATGTTAGCTGATACAGAGAAAAACAGAAAATATTCAGAAAATCTGGAAGTCTTATATTGCTGAAAGTACTGTTGCAACTACAGCAACAGTTAGTAATGGTCATGCTAACCGTCCAGCCATTCCTCCAGCAGCTGTTCATTCAAATCCAATGCAGCTATTCTAAACATCTGTGCTTAATGATCAGTAGATGTGGGGCTTGTCAAAAACTATTATTGCCTATTTGTGTTGGCTATAAGCCTCAATAATAAGAGACTTTAGAGCCTCCGAGGAAAGCTATAACACAGCTAGCTAAGATAAGCATTAGAGCAGAGGTCCAGAGGTTTTGTCCTGCGAGGTTTTGAAGAACCTACTGGATAAAGCTCCCTTGCCTACCTTACAGGAAGTTTGACTAGAGCCCTGTAGAGACTAGGTTCCTTCTACCTGAATGATTCTATGAGCTCATGATTAAATAAATACAGCAATTCATCCCCTTGACATTTTTATGCAATGAATCCAAATCTTTCTCTCTAGCCTTCTCTGTATATAGCTATACAGCCAGTTCATAAACACTTTGTTCCCTGGGAATATTTTATGCCCACTGATAAAACTGTGAAATTAAGGGAATTACTCATGTTTAGTAGGACAATGATGGCCTCCATTGACTATTGTTGGTTGCAGCTCACTGACATTTTAGGAGACCTACTCCAAGAAATTCTGAGTCTGTAGAGCAGGTCTGGATGGATGTTTCAAGCTGAGCACTTAAAAGTGGAATCACACACACCTGCTGCCTTGGAAAACTTAAGTCAGGGAGTTAAAGTGAGATACTACAGCCATGACAAGAGTTATTAATGGTGCTAGGTTGTTTTGCATGTTATTGTTTTGCTTGCTTGCAAGTCCACTCCCCAGGGATCCACCACCTGCAGAAGTAGCACAAGGTGCACTGCAGACTCTGTCACACACTCAGTGAGCAGGAGGTCACTGGGCTGCTACACTACACTCACCTCTGGGTCTGAAAGTATCTCAGCAAATTTCTGGTAAGTGAAGGTTCCCGTCTGCAGGATCAAGTCTCCTTCCTGGTCTGAGCTCTGACCACAGAAAACCAGTAGTTTGTGGACTGATGAATCACACAGCAGCGAGCGGACCTGTCATGATGGCATACAATGTTGTCACCAGTCTGATCTGAAGTAAAAAAGCTATCTGTATTCCCTACCGGTGCTCAAAAATGTAACTTCATGGTCAATAAGAACTATTTCAGGTAAGCTTTACTCACTGTTCACAATATCCATGACTCAAGTTTTCTACATATAGTCAAGTACATTCCTGAAAGGGAAGACATTGCTACTGCCTGCCTGTGACATCCCCCTAATTCACAGAGAAAGTAGGACAATGCTAAGAGAAAATGTTCAGCATTACAACATAACATCAGAGTTTTGCCCAGTAAGACACTTACCTAGCTTGAATGCTTAAGACTCAGAAGCTTAAGACCCTCCATCCTGCTGGCAGGATGCTCTATAAGCTCCCGAGAAATCTTTAGAATTATGTAGGTCTAAGATAGCCTCTTCTGGGAGTCGGTGATGCTCAAAGTTTGGCACACAAGGAACCACAAACTCTTATTTGTATTCCTTTTTTCCAGTAGTATGTTCTGCCACAGAACATGAGTTACAGCACATATCTTCCCAGCAAGACCAGACTATCTGCCAGCTTCACCACAAACTGCAGCAGAATGGGGATGTGGTCAAACTCCCAAACCTGGGAAGTGTGATGACCATGACCCTCCATGCCAAACACAGGCAAAAACACTGATGTGGAGAAAACCCATTGGCATCTAGCCCTTACCTCATATGCAATGCTGTCCACATTGGGATTGACCAGGATCACTGTCTCCAGGGTATCGCTTCGGTGATGGAGGGTTCTTTGGCCTGGGGAAAGATTAGACAAGAAGGAGGAAGTTGCTAAGAAAGTATACATCAATATTCAGCTTCAGAAATTCTACCTCTTCACTCCTTTGTTTCCAGGACTTCAACTTACACCTGGCACCAACAGATTGATCCTTCAGACAGAAGTATCTTTCTTGCTTGCAGCTACCAGGAGAAATATCTCTGCTTGTTGTTCAAGCCTCAGCAACTGTAGGGCTTCTCAAGCCAGCTGATGGGTGCTGACTCACCCCTCACTAGGGTGGTACAACATTGACAATTAATCTCTTGTCATGCTTAGTATGTTTTTCTGCAAATAAGCTTTTTGTTTAATCCAGACCCACACTCTTACAAGTTACGTGATGCTATAGGAACCATTTCGATGTTAGGAATGCTCGTTTTCCTATCAACCTCCTACAAACAGGAATCTGTTATCTGAACATAGCAGATAATAATAATAATAATATCGTCTTAAAATAATCTAAAAAATATCTCAAAATAATAATATCTCAAAATATTGAAATTTCATAGGTTGGAAAAGTGACCATGGCACAAAAAAAAGTTTCCTAAATACATAACACACATAACACATAAGTACACACATAACAGTGCTCAGGGTACATATATTTGCACAATTAGCATTAGCCAGTGCAGGCTGAAAAGCTGCCATTTCCCTCACTCTGGAGTGACATCCAAACATTGAGATGGTGACGGACTCTTCCATTTAGAAGCTGTGAAAACCCCAACTGCAATTTTAGTGTTGCCAATATGCAAAACAAAAGGCTCTAGCCCCAAGTAGGGTGCATTCAAAGAAGAAAAACAGTGTATTCATGTGCAAAGACACTGGCACTGTAATGAGTACACCAAGCTGCAGGTCCTCAAACAGGACAAGCACCAGCTTGCTGCATTCCAGGAAAGCCATTTTAGCTGCCCATACCTGGGCTGCCTGCTGCACGCGGGGGAGCAGTCCTGAGCGGCCAAAGTGGTGCAGAGCCATGTCAACCCCTGGGACTTGGTTCAACAGCTGAGAGCTGCAGGAGGGTCTGCAGCCACTGCAGCAGTGGTCCTACAAACTGGGATCAAAGCAATGGCGGAAAGCTTGCACAACCTGCGCTGTGTACATAGAGCATCCAGGAGGAATAACTTCATTGAATTTAAAAGGATATCCTTCCCTGGGAGGCTGGGCAGAGTAGACTTTGCACAGTCTGTAGGCATATGTGGTGGGTTCCAAAAAGGAAAATTCCTGGCCAGACAAATTCTATTTTAAACAGAACTGTCATTTCTCTTTTGGTCGAGGAGTCAGGTGCTGTGAGCAGCACATCTGTGTGACCAGGCCTGGCCCTAAGGCCACAGATGGGCACGGGCAGCACACAGCTGTATCACACATGCAGGTAAAGTCTGGGAGTGCTGGCACTAGCCACTGCCATAGCCTGAAGACACAGACTGCAATCTGTGCCTGGGACCGTAAGTGTACAGCAGGCAGACATCTTCACAACCTGAATTATACCCCACGTCCAAGCTGATCCCTCAAATACACAAAAAAGAGCTCAGGTGATGCCACAGCTCTGAAGAGGGATGACCCACTGTTCTTACTGCTTTCCACAGGGTATAAATTAGATTGCAAAGTCGACAAAATGCTTATATTAGCTGCAATAGCAAATCATCCCTTTTATTGTTCCTAAATACATTTCTTCAAGTATTTTTTCTTAGATTACAACAGAATAAACTTGTTAAATATCAGCTAAAAATATTGATAAAAGCATTTTAAAAATGCAGTGATCTATCAGTTACTTATACTTTTATTCCTTTCCCCTAAAAACTTTGAAAATATTCAGGTTACCAGCTACTGTATTTAGGCACACAAAAAAATAAGGCTCCAAGTTATTGTTCTTCAGGCAATAATGGCTATTCTGCATTCAGCATACATTTAGACTGAAAAAAAACCAGCAGAGTGTCACTACACTTTTCCTGGTCTGCATCTATTCTCTCTTGCCATAACCTCTTTGCTCTCTGGGCACTTGGAATTGTATTTTTTCAATCTTGACCATCCCAAACATTTTCTGTTTTACTATCATCTGAAACCTGCTGTTTGCATCTCAACCCTGGTCATTCCTTGAAGACCTGCTAAGCAAAGCAGAACACCACTGCCACGTCTCTGCAGGATGCCTTGGCTCACAGTGCTCACAGATTCTGTGGTCCAGAGCCAGGTGCCCCATGTCCCCGTGTGGAGCTCACCCCAGCAGCGGGATCAACAGACATCACCCAACTGAGCAGCCAAAAACATCAGAAAAAGGGGGATGCTGGGCCCCTATCCTGGGCAAGTTCAGGCGCAGAGGACGACCTGCTCGCTGGCCCAGGGGATGGAGCTGCTGCAGACCCGGAGCAGGGCTGCTCCTAGTTGCAGCTCATCTGGTTGGAGGCACAATTAAAGCTCTCATAGCACAGGGACATGGGCTGAGTCTCCACACATCTGTGTCCAAACACCATACAGCAACTGTCTCTGCGCCCCACAGCAACTCTGAGGAGTAATTATGTGAGCCATGGCTATCTCAGCAGGGACACAAGGAACACCCAAGGTGACAGCACCTGCGGGCACCAGTGCAGTCACCTGCTCCAGCTCAGATGAGAATGCCAACAAGGTGTCTAACCCAAGATCATATTTATCCAAGGAAGTGACATTTCCTGCTCACCGATGATCATCTTTTGAACGTCTTGTTGGGTCAGATGATATGAAACTGTTGGAAAAGATAAGTGGAAAATTACCCAGGAAAAGACTGTAGCCGATAGTTGGTGCTAGCTACTAGGAATGAGGGATGCTTTCAGAGGCAGGCTGCCCTGCTGCTCCGTTGTCAGACTCCGTGCCCATGGGACATAGCGCTTTGGGCAGCTCCGGCTCTTCATTCTTTGTCCAGAGATGAGCAGAGGACAGTGCTCAGCAAACTTGTTACAGTGATGTGACCACAGCCTCAGCGTCACTCCCATGACTTCAGTTCACAGCATGTAATGACCACAGAAAGTGCTCATATAAAAACAATATTAGAGAAGTGCTACAGTTTTATCCTTCAGTGTGGTTAAGCAAGTGGGAATAACGAAGCACAGATATCAGGCCATGACTTGTGGTCTATAGCAAGTGCTGCTTTCATTACCTGAGCATGTCTACAATAAGCTTTACTTCATATGCTTTCAAACTCTCAGACATAAAGAAATAGATAAATAGATAGCAGAACACATAAAAGAGCAGAGTATCTACAAATAGAGAGCAGAAATAAATAAAAACCTATTTATCTATGGATAAATTTAAAGGTTTATATCCTTAAGGATTTTTTAATGTATTTCTCTTACGAGAAATACTTGCTCCATTGATCCATTTGTTTTTGTCTTATTTTCTCTCTCCCTCTTAAAGCTTTCATGTCGGCTACCGTTCCTTTCTCCTATACTAATAGAAGACAACTTCTATTCCCATACTGTGTCTACCATAGCAACCATCTTACCGCAATCTAATTGCACATACTGTCTTACTTTTATGCTAAAGAGCAATTTGAAAGCTCAGCCATTTTAGAATCGCTGATTGAAGACACAGACAGATGTTCATTTTGGAAACAGCTATATCTATTTCAGAAGTTACTTTCCTAATTGTTCATGAAATGCCCTTCAACGGGCAGTTACATTAATGGACAGGATGAGCTCTCCCAGTTTGCCAACTGCAGAATCAGTCAGGAGCAATCCCATGCCCTGAAGTGGCTTTGCTCACTCAAACTTGCCCTGAACTCTTTGCCATAACATAGTCTACGGGTATTTACATGAATCAAAAACACCAGACCACAGAACTGCTGAAACTGGAAACGGACTCTGCAGATCACCTCGTCCAAGCCCCCTGCACAAACAGATCACTTAGAGCATGCTGCACAGGATCACATCCAGGTGGGTATTGCATATCTACAAAATGGATGGAGACTCCACCACATCTCTGGGCAACCTGTTCCTGTGCTGTCACCTGCACAGATAAAAAAAAAGTTCTCCCTGTTCAGACAGATCTTAGAATCATAGAATCATAGAATGCCCAAGGTCGGAAGGGACCTCAGAGGTCATCGAGTACAACCCCCCTGCACATGCAGGGTCACCTAGAGCACGTGGCACAGGGCTGCATCCAAGCAGGTTTGGAAGATCTCCAACTTGTGGAAGAGACTCCACAAACTCTCTGGGCAGCCTGTGCCAGGGCTCTGTCACCCTCACTGTTAAGAAATTTTTCCTTAAGTTCCTGTGGACCATTTGGTGCTTCCCTTTTTGGCCGCTTCCTCTAGTCCTATCACTGGCCACCACTGAAAAGAGGCCGGCCCCCTCCTCCTCACTGCCTCCCTTGAGGTATTTA
>JAVCKT010015501.1:0-16303 GCA_032273925.1 Rhynchotus rufescens
TTTCAGGATCTGCATCCATTCTAGGGGCCTTTTTTCAATGGAATGAGTCAATGGCTGGAAGGGAGATATGCTTCCGCACGCCTGCAACAGTGGGCTGCAGTGATGCTAGTTCAGTGCTGGATGAGAGAAGATATAATTTCCTTGAGAATAATTCAGCTTTAACTTTTTTCTCTGGTTGTTCACTGCTGGTGACAGTCCTCACTTAAGCTTTTTTGTGTTATGCTGGAGTAGTAAAGCTGCTTTATATTGATTATAACATCCCATGAACTTGTTGTGCTCTTTGTTTTTTGTTTATCAACTGCAGTACAGCCACAACACTTAAAATATATTAGGAAATAGCATGACTAGAGACATGCAGTGTTGCTTCCCAGATAAAATCTTGCTGGGGCAGGCTTGCCACTTGATAATCTGATTAGATAAGTCTTCCTTGCATACGAGATTATCCTTTGGAGGTTATGATGTAATAACCTCAGCACCTGAGAATTTTCTGAGCCTGCTTTTAATATGCATTTGGTATAGATAACAATTTCATGTGCAGGTTATTGCTTTTGAGCAGATACAAGGGTATCACAGGAGATCCCATTACAAGCTGAGGCATAAACATCTTGGTATATCTTGTGCCTAATTACAGTATTTTTTTTCCTTTTTGTCCAGCAAACTGTGCTCATAAGATTTTCACTGGTGAGAATTCTCGTATCCAGAAACTTCCTTGTCTTTAGCTTTTACTCAGTCAGGAATTGCTTCTGACTAAAGTTCACTGGCAGTGGTTTTATTCGCTGGCATGTCCTACCTTTTCCAGGGTTTCACCTCAAGACAGTTCAGTTAGGTGTTCAGGAGGCCTGCTGTTTTACTTCGCAGTTGGAAGATGTCTGAGACTTGCGCACTTTTCCCTCCCTTCCTCGCATGAGAACTGGCCGAGTTCCTGAATTTCAACTCGCTCCCCTTCACAGTCTGATAATCCGACGGTTAGGATCGTACGGTCATCTGGGGTGGTGCTTCTGAGTCACTTGTTCCAAATGCTGCAGACACCCCAAGCATTCTTTGAGCACAGATGCTGCTGTAAAGACAAACCGATCCTCAGTTTTCACAGATGGGAAGCGTCCTGCACTCTGCATGCCAGAGAAGCAATCCTCTGTGTATGTGAATCCTTATTTTGGGACACACTTTATGCTCTGGAACAATCAAAAGTCAAGGGGAAAAATGCCCATCAAGGACCCAAGTGGTCTGAGTTTTAGTCTAGAAGCTTCTGCATGTCAGCTTGTTGCTGCGTGTGTGCAGTAGGAAGTCACAGAGGCTGGGAAGAGTATGTTTAACAGCATGAAATATAATCTGGAAATATCTGGGAAGAAGAAGCCTCTTGAAAGAGGTGTCTTGTCTGTAGGTAATTATTGACTGTTGAGGAGCAACATGTGGGTGAGGAATGGCCTACAAATTAAAGGACAGGCGATGACTTATGTGCAGTCTCATTTTTGTAATTCCATGATTGATCCTGACATTTATCTGCTACAAGTAAGTTGTGTTTTCTGAGAATCCAAACCGATATTAAAAAAAAAAAAAAAAAAGGAATAAATTTATTCTTCTTCCACAGGTCTGTGCCTCTAGGCTTGACCCAGATTATTTTATTTCATCAGTTTTTGAAAGGTAAGATCCAAAGAAGAATACTCTTGCTCAGTACTTCGCCAGCCGTTGGCTAACTTAGACCATGGGAGAGAGAAAGTGCAGAAACACCTTTGTGTGCAGTGACAAATGTTTTCAGTGCTGCGATTCTACATAGCTAGAGGTTATATTTATCTCATACCTCTATATCCAGACTATCTCACATTTGTTATTTCATTCAGGACTAGCGTTGGATTTTCAGTTAATGCTTCAGGTGTCTCTCTTCTAAGCATTTTCAGTTTTTCAAGTACTGTATATTCTTATATGCAAGTATTCAGGTTATGTTGACCTGAAGAAGTGGACAAGCAGCGCTGTGGTGGTGAGAATCTCAGAAGGGATGCTTGCTTTCCCAAAAAGGCTAAATCTTTTGGGTGTTTATCAGGTTTTGAAAGTAGCTTCTTTGCTATGAGTTTTTATTTGTCCATAAATGACAAGTGTTTTCACATGGATTAAATGTTACTGCCACAAGTAGTTAAATTACAATCAAAAATAAAAGTTTGGTTATTATTTCATTATATTCATTTTATTTTGTATTAATTTAGGGATTATCTGCAAAGTATCCTGTGTTTATCAGGGGCTTCCCATTATTGTTTTAAAGTTGAAGAATGATGTTTCCGAATTTAATTTTCGTTGCACAGATTTAAGGTGGTAGATCTGCTAACAATGGCATCACAGCATCAGAATACAGTTCTTGATTCAGAGCATGAAAGATCCATGCTGGAAGGAGCCTTAACATTTTTAGTCCTTTTGTTAAGTCTTCGCTTGCATTTAGGTAAGAATCACAGCTTTAGGGATATTTGAATCTAAATAATTGGTCTTTTAATTTACTTCTGAACATTTAGTAGCTATAATAAGGCTGAAAATTAGTAACTTAAAAGATCTCACTCTTGGTCTTGTCTTCCCTGAAATTTTAATCCTTTATGAATTACAAACACAATACATAGAAATGGAGAAAAATGATTTTAATGGAAGTGGCTGAATTGCATACTTGATCACCAAATTCTGCATTAAGATTCATTTCTCTTTTCAGAAAGACAAGCAGTTTTATAGTTTATGTGTCTGAGTTCATCTTTCATAACTTTTGCTGTGCTTTTTATAGCACTGTATTGTTATTTAATGCTAATGTTTGTATTAAGTTTGTATTACTTCAGGGTGATGTATGCTGAGGGTTTAACTATTTTATTTTCCTCCTTCTAGGAATGACAGATGATGAGATCCTCAGAGCAGAGATGGTAGCCCAACTCTGTATGAATGACAGGACGCACAGTTCATTATTGGATCTCATATCCTTGGAGTATATTAACTAATGTGTATGACTGAAAGCAGCAGGTACTTGGGTAGCAGTGGGTGTTGGAGCTTGATCATCCGCAAAAGCATTTGTTCTGCCCACTTTATTCTTCCATCCAACATATGCAGTGCTTTATATTGTTTGTTTTTAATACAGAAGGAGGAACTTTTTCTATTTTTATTATTATGCATACTACAAAAAGTTGTACAGTTGTGAAGTGAAAAGTTTGATTTTTCACTAGAGTTGCAGAAAATCTAACCACATGCAGCCAGTATTTAGATCTGAGCCTTTGGCTGATATTTATTATATGCTAGTGTAAAAAATAAGCTGCTTTTGATGTCAAAAGTTGAAAATGCAAATAACTGTACTGCTGAATGCAGTTTTGAAATTAGAGTGAAATATGTCTCTTTTAGTAGGAAAGTGTCTTAGTTGAAGAACAGCAAATCCTAGGAAATCGTTCTACACAGTGATGTGGTTTTGTCCCTAAGCTGTTCCATACAAATATCCAAGTTTTGCTGGTATCCAAGTACTAAGCTCTACTAAATGGCTTGCAGTGATTGCCTGAAAGAGTTTGCAACCCAGTGGTGGTCATTCAGCAAAATGTTACTATGAGACATGGGAATTTATATGTTTAGGATGTCAGATATGAGGTTTATCATTGATCTTTGTTTGTTTATATTTTCAGAACCTCTTTACATTGACAATCCTTTCCCCTGTCCTCTTTCCTGGTATTTTAAATTTGTGTTCTTGAATTTTTCTTCCGTGATTAGACCTCGTTTTCACTGATCTCTAGCTCAGCATGAGATTCAAGGGCTTATAACTCAGAAAAGCTGAGTTTTACAATGTTAAATGTTGCATGCTTAAAACTAAGGCTGTATCAGTGTCTTTGTGTAAGAATTAACCTGTTATTCCCTGTTTTTCATAACCTGTTTTTCCATTCATAGGATTTGATGGCCTATTTCTCTCTCTCTCTCTCTCTCTTTTTTTTTTTTTTTTTTTTTTTTTTAAATTCCTGTACTCATCAACTCTCTAAGACCTCGTGATTTGTGAGGAAGTTTGGGAGATTTTTTTTGCTACTGCACTACTAATTTATTGTTTAAAACAGTTATATGCCTAATGTTCAGAATTTAAAATAGGTCATTGCAGATCACTTACATTAGAAACCTTCTTACCACTTGTAAGGAAATTTCTGGTTTATGGTTAGTGATTACTTATGTCAATCACTTGTATAAGTACTAGTGATTATTGATTGTAATTTTGGGAACTGTTAAGAGGCTGAGTAAGCATCACTATCAAAAAATGGTCAAGATTGAGAGTTATTTAGTATATTTGTGCAGTCCCAAGCATTTACCTTCTTTTTCTGCACATAACTGGGGAGGAAATATATATATTTTTTTGCTATCAACAAAAAGCTGATGTGAGAGTAAATGGAGGCTAGCACAAAACCTTTAAAATATACACTGCAGACAGTGGTTTTTTTTTTTTTTTTTTTTTTTTTATATATATATCTCATTACCTCTTGAGCCTGTAGCGATTGGCTTGGTTTAGAGAGTTTAATGTCCTATCTAGGACACTTTAATTAACTTCAATATTTGTTTCTCCTGTGCAGCTGAAAGACACGGACCCCTTGTGGCTAAAATAGAGCATTGCCACAATGTAGTTTCTGAAATAAGTAAGTGAAAATGTCAGACAAAAGAAAAATGCTGTGTTCCACAGTCAAATTAAATTCATTTTCCTTAATACAAATGTTACATTCCAGAAAACCCAAATCCTAAAAGTGGTATTATTCCAGGAAGCTTAAGCTTTGAATCAGTGTTGTCAGCAGTTGCTGATTTTAAAGCTCCTGTTTTTGAACCTGGAGGTTCCATGCAACAAGGAATGTACACACCTAAAGGTATGGCACCCTCTGTCTTTTATAACATACTTTACTTGGTGGCAAGATACTTAACTGAGTTACACCAAAAAAAAAAAAAGGCAAAATGAGAGCAATGTGGAAAAGGAGTGGGAGCTGTTTCCTTATTCTTCAAATACTTTACTTAAATTTTAAAAATAATTTGGAATCAGTTTTAAAATCTTTTTCTCTCTTTGCACAAGTTTCAATTGTCTCTATCAGGATTGTGTGTTTTTTCATATTATAAATTATTGTCTAACACAAAGATATGACACTGAAAGCTGTAAAATGGAAGAGATGTATTGCCTTAATAGATGATTATTAATGAAGAAGTATTATTAATAATAAGTAAAAAAAATACTATGTTTTACTGCCAAAGATAATTATGTAGTAACAACTTGGATAGCTAAAGAGATCAAAATCAAGAAGAGAATCTGAAATAAATTACAATGTTCATAAAGATTATTTTAACATGTGGCTTTTAAATAACAGCTGAAGTTTGGGATAAGGAATTTGACCCTGTCATGGTAATACTTCGTACAGTTTACCGTAGAGACGTGCAGTCTGCAATGGACAGATATACTGCATTGTAAGTTGGATCCTTTCAGAAAGCATACTATTGTTTGTTGCACAACAGATCGTTTTTATACATTAATGTTTTCACTGTTTGGGAATGTTAGTGATATTATTGATGTTTTTATTGATGTTTTCAGGCCTTTTTGTTTTTTTTTTTTTTAGAAGAAATGTTGTCAAGATTCTGGTGAACTTGGTCTGTTTCTCTCCCATGCATATTTAAAAATACATTCAGTGAATGTCATCACATAACAGATATTTAATGGGAAATTTGAGTTTAAAAATCAAGTTCTAAGAAGCAAGATTTGATTTTAATTCTGTTCCTTACAGCTGTCTTGCCCTTAAAAAGCTTTGTTCTTATTTAAGTAATTTCATTTAGTTCTCTTTATTTAACTCTGTGAATAGAAAGTAACTAAAAAAAATACTTAGAGAAATAATCCTCTGCTCCATGCCCCTGTACTTGTTCCTTTAACTAGAGGGTCATCATAAACGCATGCTGTGAGCAATTTTGAGCAAGGCAGCAATCTGTTAAATATTTGCACTGTCTAATGCACGAGATACCAGCTGATGATTAGCAATGTGAGTCTGCAGTGCAGTTAACTTTTAACATCCTTGATATGGTGGTGCCACAATAGATAATGATGTCTGGTGTTGGAATTTTTTAGCTGTCTGTAATCCAGTCCTAAACAGGTGAAATTTCTATAGTAGATGTCTGACTAACTGGGAGATTTTGGTTAAAGTTAAAGCTTTCTGTCCATTTCAGGTACCTCTTAAATAAGTGAAAAAGGGGTTCTGATATTCTTTGCAGTATTAGGTATCAAGGATGTTTAAGTCACGGGTGGCAGCAGAAAACATTGCCTGGATGTTTTGCATGTACATTCCAGCATTTAGAAATGTTTAATATAAATTAAGGGGCTTAGAAATGTTCATCAGTTCTGAGGTTTGTTTGTGCAAAAAGAATGCTGGATAGTTATTTATAACAGTGGTACTGGTCTGGATTATTGAGGTATCTAATGCAAGTCTGATTTGTTTCAACAGTTTAAAGCAAAGTGGTAAATTCCATGGGAACCCATGGCCTCCTTACAAGAGGAGAACACCACTGCATCCGAGTTACAAAGGTCTCGTGAAGCTTTTACACTGCAAAACCTTGCACATTGTGCTGTTCACGCTCCTTTACAAGGTACGGTCATAATTCTCATTAATAAGGTAAATATTTTACTTCCTCTTAATCATGACTATTTTTACAGATTTGCAGTATATAATGTTCAAATTTATATAATACTTTTATTCATATGATGAAGTACTTCAGATAGTTTAACTAGCAAAAAAAGTGAAAACTTAACAAGTTACAACATCAAAAAAAATCAAAAAAAAGGTAAATTTGCTTTTTTATTATTTCATATTCTTTTCATGAACTGCTTGTGTGATTTAGACATATGTAGCATTTTATGTCTATTTTATAGGCTTATGATGGTGATTTCTTAGGATATTCGTTGTGCAGCTTGCACACGTAAAGGACAGGTAGCCAGCAGATGAGCAGTCCTGTTGTGCCTTGAGGAGCCCTGTGGGAATGACCACGGCCGCCAGGTTGTTCCGTGAGGGTTTGGGGAGTGTGCTGCTGTGGGTGGTGATTCTTGGCACCAACGCAGACCTGTACAGCAGCAGGATGAAACGTGCGCAGCCTTGGTGGCTCTGATTCCTAAATGGCAAATATGTCTTACGATCTCATAAGTGCACCCAGTTCTCATGTCACTTCCTGGATATGTTCTGGCTTTTAATGACATTGTAGCACTTGCACTCTAGCACTAATTGATGTCTTTAAGGTTTTTTTGGTTTTGTCTTAGATAGTGGCTGTCCTCCTTTAAGGAGAAATTAATCCCTTTTGTTGAGCACCTTCATCAGAAAGTGGGACTCCAAATTGGGCCTTACACTTGGAAAGTGCTTTCAAAGCAATGGCTGGAAAGGCAGTACAGTGTGGGACTATACAGTGTGGTTTGATTGAGGCACATGAGCACTTTTTGCTGGGCAGATGTTCCTTTCAATGCTCCTTTTGTTGCTCCCTGTAGCTCTGCAGCTTTTGTCGAGTGGAAAATCTCTCTTGTTAAAGGGAGTAAAACCTAAATGGCATTTACAGAGCTCTGCTTATTCCTGTGGAGTTAACCGATTTTTTTTCTACTAAAGTATCATATAGATAAGTTGTCAGTATATCACAGAATGAATAGAGAATTAAGACTTTTATCTGAATTCATTCAATAGACTTCATGTTTTTTTACTTTTTTTCCTCAAGAACATAATTCTTACAAATTTACAGCTTCAGTAAACAATAAGTTTTGTTATGGAGTATTTGCAGCTTCAGAAATCTACTTTAGTAGTATAAATTAGAAGTATTTGGAAAATTTTACTACTGTTTTTCCTTATCCATGATATAATGGACCATATTACAGAAAAGGCTGAATTTACTGTGCAGAGGCCATTGAATGAAAGGGTACCATTTGGGACTCGGTTGTACAGCATGTTGTGGCTAGTCAAGGTTTTCCATTGTCAGATATTTCTTAGTTGCTTAGAACCTTGCCAGAATCTACCCGGCAGCTGCTGTTTTCCTTGCTGGTGGTGAGAGTTCTGGCGTGGTTTTCCAAGAATGAAGCAGGAATAAATGCTTTCCTTTTGCCTTATTTTAAACTTTTTTTAATTTTGATTCTGAATTGAATTTTAGTCCAGCTCCAGCCTGTGGTTTGTATGGGCTCGACAGGTTCTTGTTTTACTCTGCTAAGCGCAGAAGTCCCGGTACCGGCAGCCCTGCAGCAGAGCCGAGTGCCATTGAAATCCGTGCCCAGGGATTCCCGGAGCTGCCGCTCGGTCCCACACAGCAGGGGCCGCGGTTCTGGGAGCAGCCCCAGGGCCCGCAGCGCTGGGCTCGGCCCCGCAGCGCTGGGTTCGGTGCTGGGGCTGCCCCCTGAGGGAAAGCAGAGCAGGAGGCTGGGAGGAGTCACACTGGGAAACAGGCTTTTAATGGAGGAACAATGGAGGTTATAGGCAGGCAGTGCATTATCTTTACTGCACTGCTCATACATTTTTTTTCTTACTGTACTAAGGAGCTTCAAGGACCTAAATCTTGATGATCTTGTGGGGTGTCCTTCTCTGGAGATCTTTGGAGCCCACTTGGATGCGGCGCTGTGCTGCGTGCTCTGGGTGGCCCTGTGTGTGCAGGGGGGTTGGGCTGGATGGCCCCTGGAGGTCCCTTTTGACCTTAAGGATTCTATGATTCTATAATGTTAAAATTTTCCAGGACACTCTTTCAGCTGGAATATTCCAATATCTTTCTGCTCGACTTGTGGAAGGTAGAAGTTATGTGGTGATTGCTTCCGTGCACTGGTTTAAATGACCCACTTTGTGTATTCATGTAATTTTGCTAGTTTGCAGCAGCATTTGTGTCTCTTGCCCTTTGGGGTTGCACAAAGAAGAGCAATAAAAAACCTTTCATTATTTTCAGATGTGTTACCAGGTTGAGTTTTGTCTCTAACTGGCCAGTTGCACATCATCTTCACACTAATGTAACACTGAATGTAGCCTATTTATAAAGACATTTTAAATATACTTCCTTGTCCACTTTTGTTATAATTTGCAAATTCTTTTAATTCAATTCCTCTTGAATCAGAGCATCCTCAAGAGGAAAGCTGTCCTGCTTTTTCGTTTCAGCAGTACTGCTTCTCCCTCTGGGAACATTCAAGTTGTATTAAAAGAAAGATACGTGTATCTGTGTGCTGGAGGCATACATATACACATAGGATTCAAAAAAAATGCCCCTTTCTATTTAGAAAGCTTTTTTCTTGGACACTGTTATGTATGATTTTAAAGTCTATTTGCGTATTTATTTTTAAGATAGCCTTGTGTCTTCTATGGAAATACAGGTAATCAAGATCCAGGGGTTTCTACCTATCCCTCTTAGTTTCCTGCAGACATGAGGAGTTTCTACAGTGTTTATTTATGGTTTGTAATATCAAAATGAATGTTATGTGGAGATGATTCTGAATTAATTTCACACTAATTCTTCTGGTGTTCGCAGGTGCTCAGGCATCACATCCTGGTGCTCGGGCACTAGGACTTGGCTGCAGCGGGGCCTGCCGGCCCCAGGGCTTTGCTTGTTGTTGCCAGTAGTGGGAGCTGAGGGAGTTTAGCTGGCACATTCCTGCCACAATAAATCACAACTTGGACTAGGGATAATTTTAAGATGAGATCTTGCTTTTGCCATGATGCTGTCAGGTTTTTTATAAACCTAAGAATGATTTTCTTAAATCAACTGAGGAGTCTGAAGACTCATGAGCAGGACACACTTTTGTGTATTTCATATATTGAAGTCGTAATGGGCTGAACAGAATAACTGTTTCCTAGCGTTTAAATGCAACTGTCCTGTTGGTACAACACATCCCAGATGACTTGTCCTGTTTTGTAGCAGTAATATTTTACTGTTACATTCATCTTTTTCTTGGCTTTCTTTTAACTTGCTTTTTAAATGCTGTAGCACAGTGCCCAATTGGGAATTCTCCTTTTTGGTCCTTTCAGTCGTACCAGAGGAGTGGTGTTTAAAATGGCTTTGTTATGTTTCAGAGTAAACATTATAGCAAGTTGAATGGACACTTCAGCACTCATTAACATAGTTCTTTTTCTAGCTCTCTCTTCACAAATACAGTATTTTGAAGGCATTACTGTACAACAAAAAGAAAACTTCAAATTCTAAAATTGGAACTCAATTTTTGTAGTACCTTGAGTTTTTTTACAGGAGACGTTTTTGACCCTTGTTCAGTGGGGACAAGAGGAGGAGTGGGGTAGAGGGGTCAGATTGCAAAATATAAAAGATTTTTAAAAACCTTCTTAGCTGAGAATGTCCATTTCTCTGCCTAGATTCTGATGGATCATCAGAATTTGTCAGAACACGTCCTTTGCATGGTTTTGTATTTGATTGAGCTGGGGTTGGAAAATTCTCCGGAAGAGGAGTCAGATGAAGAGGTAAGAATAAATGCAATTTTTCATTAAGATATGAAAGTGTTGTCTAATAGAGCAAAATTCACTTAAAGTAAACACTTGATATTTATTAAAGTAACAATTTTAATATGGGATTCAGAACAAAACACCATTTTTATTAATTTAAGCAACTGACCAAGAAATATTACAAAACTACATACAGCAGCAAAAAGAATTTGATATCTTGTCATGTGTTGTGACAGTGTCTTTTAGAGTTAAGGATTCTCCATCTTCTGACATATATATCATGATGTTCTGTAAGTTAGTGCTCAAAATTGCAGAGAAATGAATTGAATCTAAAACTTGCTTAAGTTGTTAGATTTTCAGCTGAAATCATCATAGTTTTTAGATCTTTGTATTACCCTAAATAGTTATTTTTTGCTCTTGTTGGATAACATTGGTTGGATGTATTTGTTTCCTTATACTCAATCATACAGATTTTTATGTAATTGTTTGCCTTGTAATTTCAATTTAGATACCAGTCATTGTAATAATTTCTAAGAGCTATATCATTTTCAGTAAGGTACATTCTTTTCAGCAGTTTGTTTGTATGTCATGAAGAGAGGATGAGTTATTGTAACATCTTCAGGAGTGTACACTATTTTTTTTTTTTCCTAGGAGCCTGCTGGTGGACAAGAGCGCTGCCATGACAGTTGGTTTCCAGGTAGTAACTTGGTTTCTAACATGCGTCACTTTATTAACTATGTCCGAGTAAGAGTACCAGAAACTGCCCCAGAAGTGAAGAGAGAACCACCTGCAAGTACCAGTTCGGATGGTTTACCTTCTTCACAAGTAAGTGTATGCAAATACCAGTCATCTTTTGAGAGTAGTTTAGTTATTGCTTTATTGAATATTTTGGTTTTGTTTGGGGTTTTTTACTGTTTCTATGAGTCTTTCCAGAGAATATAGATAACAGGAATAAAAGTTATTTCAAATCACATCTTTCCAAATGACATATTTAATGCATTCTTTTCTGTCCTCAATCTACCAGAGTTCAAGGCGGAAGAGCCTTCAGAGAGAGGTAGATTTGTGTGCAGTTTGTTTTCTAAGCAATTAACTTGCAATCCTGCTTTAATTGTGTTCACCTTAACATTCAGTGACATCTCCTATTTTTTTCTGATTTTTTTTAAACTTTATTTTGCAAGAATTCATGCTTTTTAAAATTTTCTTGATGTTAATGATGTTAATCTTAGATGATAGATTTTTAAGCGATAAAATATCTTTAAATGTTTAATATATATATTTTAAATAAATGCTCTTTATCAAATATAAAATGTCTTGGTTAGCTTTTGCTTGAGCTTTGTATTTAGTTCTGCTCTGTCTTACCAAGGTATTACTAACATTTAATAATGTAGAATAGTCTAACTTTCTCAAACCTAGGTAAGTTTATCTTTTTTGCAAGTGCATTTTAAATGACTAGCGGCAAGTAAATCTGTTTGATAAAACGAAACTAATGTATATGTGGTGGGATCCTGAAATATAGTCAGTAGATATCTTTTCAAGATTGCTTCTGTATACAATGTTTCAGATGATTTTATGTGGGATGTAAAGAAAACTGTTACAGTAGGTACTTCTTTTAGGGCAAAGCTATGTATTATTATTTTAATGTAGATAGTATTTTGTACTTGTCTCTTCATGTAGCTTTGTATGACAAATCTCTATAAAAGTATGAGGTACAAGCTTAGTATTTTGGTGCAACAAATTTCATTATGCTTTTGAAAGAGGAAAGGAAAACATAGTATTGAGCTTTTCTAGTTTAAAAAATAACTGTCTATAATTTTGTGCATTTTGTTTTTATTTGTAATTTTATTCTATAATTATAACTTATTTACTATAAATATGAACTTTTATTTTTTTCCCCCAAGAACTCGGGAACAGCTCAAGTGTTCAGTTTGGTTGCAGAACGTAGGAAGAAATTTCAGGAGATCATCAATCGGAACAGCAGTGAAGCAAATCAGGTCGTTCGGCCCAAAACGTCAATGAAATGGTCAGCACCTGGTGCAACACCACAGCTAACCACAGCCATTCTCGAAGTCAAAGAAAGTATATTGTCCTTGCTAATTAAATTACACCACAAACTCTCAGGAAAACAAAACTCTTACTATCCTCCATGGTTAGATGATGTGGATGTTTTAATTCACCCAGAAATTCCAAGATATTCTCATGGTGATGGAATGACAGCAGTAGAAAGAATTTTATTGAAAGCTGCAATACAGAGCAGGCTGAATAAACGTATAATTGAAGAGATATGCAGAAAGGTGACACCTCCTGTGCCACCAAAAAAGATTAGTTCTGCAGAGAAGAAAACTTTGGATAAAGAAGAACGGTAAGTTTAAAAAAAAATAAAGCAAAGGGTTTAGTACAACAGAGAGTGTTTGCATCTACTGATTGATCTGCCTCTAGTCTTGACACAAATTAAAGAAAATATAATTCTAGTCTTTACCTATTTTGTATACATATGATGAAAATGCATCTTTTATAAATCTTCAATCTGGGAAAATTTTAAATTGTTTTATATGTGATAAACTTTAAAGTTGTCAGATATCCCTTTCAAATTTCTGTGTACTTTTTATACTTGTACTCAATTTATCTTAGGGCAATAATTCTCAGCTCTTGCAAACCTTGAAGCTTGCAGATTTTATAGATTCAGGTCAGCAAGATAAAGGACTTTAAAATAGAGACATCTTAAATACTACGAACAATCAATACAATTTTTATCTCCCTCTTTTTTTCCCTCAACCTAGAAGTTCTTGTACTTTTGTACAGGAGGAGTAAGAAGGGAGGTTGTGTGTTTGGTGAACAAAACTTTGAAAATGCTCAATATTCAATCTGTTAAACTTAAAGCTTAATAGATTGTTAAGCTTAAGATAGTTAAAGATAGCTAAGATAGAAAAGCTTAACTGCAGCCACCCCAAAATTATATGAAAAAAAACAGATCAAAGTAGAGTGTACATTCATGTATACATATAGAATTTATTTAGATGTATTATTTGTGAGTAGCACTGCCTTTTTTACTTATCCAACACATTACATTAAAACCTTGCTTTCCTTTTTCTTTTCTTTTTTTAATTATTATTTTTATTTTCTTATGTGGCCTGAAAACTTGCATATCCTTCTTGGGCTCTTGCTGTGGGGGTTAAATCTCAGGTGGGAGATTAAGGTGGGAAAGTAGCAAGTCCTGTGAGTGCTCAGAATGGAAGCACTAGTCCCCAGGAGCAGAGGCAGCAGCTGCTGCCTGGCTCCAAGCAAGCCTGTGGTGGCACTCGAGCAGCAGGGACCACGAGCATCCCAAGTCAGACACCAGAATGAGAAGGGGAGGTGAAAGCTGGGCCTGGCAGGGCAACCTATGAAGCCTTGCACTGGAAGGAGGAGTGGTGGGTAAGAGGTACTAGTAAACGAACAGCTGTGGGAGCACAAAAGCTGCCACGTCAGAGATGACAGGGACATGCATTAGGTTGTCAGAAGAAATACTGAGAGATGACTAGGAAATGGGAGAACCAGTCCTTAATGAAAATCTTAGTACGCGAGACAGGGTGTGAGAGGTGATGGGAATTGTGAAGTGTGGGGCAGGAAGGCAAATGCCTGAGGGCATGGAGAGAAGCTGAGTTTCAGGGTGGCAGAATTGGGGCTGGAACAGGGCTCCTGTTGTGATGGGCTAGTGCCAAAAGCTGCCAGTGGAAAGATGGGGAATTGCAATGCTGGGAGGCAGTGACCGACCGAGGTTTGCAAGCTGGGACTTGGAGATTGGGGTGGCCAGAGAGAGAAGGTGCCAAGGCAGAAAAGGTGCTGGTCAGAGGTAGGGTAGGAGACGTGCTGGGATGCACAAGCCCTTGCTTGTCCATGGCAAGGGTATTTATAGTTTATATATAGCCAGGCTATATGTTTATAGCTCTATAAATTCAGGGAAAAACATACTGCAGTCTGGTTCAGGTGATTCATGTATATTTATGGTTTTTTTTATTTGTTTGAAAATAAATTTTAAAAAATCTTGGTGGATTTGTGGCAGTGGCTTTAAGAATGTGGTAGAAGGCCTTAAAATATTAATATGTGGAAATTCTAGAAAAGTTAAGGAGCTTAAAATGATATTGTTTTAATGTGAGTCATAAACTTTCTAAGTTGGATTGGTTCATAGCAATGGATGCCTGAGAACATTAGCATCTTCTCAAGTCAAGGAGGGGAAAATCTGTGACATTGTCAGATTTTTCAGTAAAGTCTCTGCTGCATCCAAGAACTTTGGTAGCTTAAAACAGATATTAAAGCTTTAATGCTGAATATATATTTATTTTAAAATAATGTAAACCAAAATAGATTTAATGTTTTTACAATTATCTGCTCTAAAAAATGAAATTCTTTTTTGCAAATGTTCTGTTCATGACTTGATTTTTAACATCTCTTGTAACAGCTCAGTAAATGGGGCAAAGTAATCAACGTTTAGTACGTGGACCTGAGGGACCTGTGGTGTGTACTGAGAGAGTGTCAGGGCAAAACCAACTGATCTCATGAGTTAGGCTGTTCTTGTAGTCAGGGGTTTTTTTTGTTTGATTGATTGATTGAACTTTGTTTTTCATTTTCTTCTCTTCTTTCCATTTTTTGCGTTTTCGAGCCCGTTTGGTACCCGTGAAGACGGAGCAGGCTGCGAGCCGGCAGTGCTGCCGTTCCGGGCTGCTTGGGCCTGCGATGGCCGCCCGGCCAGGGCCTGCCGCCATGGCAACGGCGGCCCGCGCGCGAGCTGCTTGCGGTGGTTTTTCGGTTGCAGTGTCAGGGCCCCGTGGGCCGCCGTGGAAAATTACTGAGCTGCACTGAATCTGTCAGGGTTTGTTTATGTCTTCTTATTAGAGGCCTCTATTTACAGTCCCTCTGCTTTTAGCAAAGGCATATACTGAGAGACTCCCAGGGAGGAATAAATAAAAACAGATTAATGAAAGCCCCGATACGGTTCCTAAAATAGTCTCAGGACTGTGGTGCACAGAAGTTATTTTGAGAAATGATGGCTGTGCAGCGACAGATAGATGGGCAGAGATCCCTGCCTTTGTAAGGTGCCCTTAGGAATGGCTGTTGAAGCTTTGCCATGCAAACAGGCTGGAGCAGCACCTGGCATGGGGGTCCCATGGGCTGGAGCCCTCACGGCGTGAGCGATGCCCAGTGATGTCTTTACGTCCCCTGTCAGTTAATCCTGTTCAATAACAAACATGCTGCAGGGGATGAAAGATACTGATGGATGGAAAAGATAAAGCAAGTACAAATATGGAGGACAGGAATAAGGACTGAACTGAAATAACGTTATATGTGTTGCCTGAGACAGCATATTTTACGAAAGAAGGGAATTTCGTGAGACAGTCGTGATCCCTACATGAAAGGACATGAAAGGTTGGAGTAAGAGATGAAATTGGTAACAGAAATATGATTAAATGAGGGTCTTAACTGGGGCAGTAAATGTTAAAAGCTGTGGTCTAATCAGGAAAAACAAAAAAGGGAAAAGATGGGCTACAAAGAAGTAATGCTTCCTTTTAGCATCATTTCCTTTAGCATCCTCTCTCTTTTTTTTCCAACTCTTGTTTCATGCAGACGACAGAAGGCCAGAGAAAGGCAACAGAAATTGCTAGCTGAGTTTGCTTCAAGGCAAAAAAGTTTCATGGAAACCGCCATGGATGTTGGTAAGTTTTTCATTGTCTGCCTATTTGTTTTTTGTTTTAAATTTTATGTTAATGCTGTTTTGAGTCAAAAATCTACCACAACGACTTGAGCACTTGGTAGTTCTTAAGAGGCTTTAAGCTGTGTTTTTTAGCATGGACTAACACTGTTACTGAATAAGCATGGTAGTTTTAAAAACATGTAGAAGAGAACACATCTGATGTACGTAAGTCTATTTTGATTTT
>JAVCKT010015503.1:6702-19379 GCA_032273925.1 Rhynchotus rufescens
CCACTGGTTGTTTATTTAGGGGAGAGGGAGAGGTTAAAAAAAAAAAGTTGAGAACTGTGATAGTTAGCAGTTCTTTAAGAGCCTAATAGATGTCTGTCTTTGTCATTAGACTCAAGATAACATCACAGTCAGATGGGACTTGGGCTTGAACAAGAAAAGAATTGCTTATTTCACTTTGCCGAAGACTGATTCAGGTAATAGCAACTTAGCTGTAGGTTTTGTGTGTTTTTTCTTATTTGATGAATAAACTCAATGTTTAAAGAACTGTGGTGATTTGGCCTGGGGTGTAAAATAGTTCTACAGAAATGGTCTCGCTGTTGGATTTTTCTGAGAGCTTTTCTCTTGCTTTGTAGATATGCGCCTTATGCAAGGAGATGAGATCTGCTTGAGGTATAAAGGAGACCTGGCTCCTTTATGGAAGGGAATTGGTCATGTTATCAAAGTTCCTGATAGTATCCTTTACTTAAGCTTTTAAGAAGGAAGTTAAGTAGATCACAGGTAGTGACATTGCAAATTAAGGAGTTTTATCAGTTTGAATTTCAGGTGCACGCAAGCAATGGTACTTCAGAAGAAACAGATTTCTCCTAGCTCTGCTTATTTCTGCTTCCAGCACTGTAAGCAAAATACACATGCCTGGAAAGTCCCCTTAAGAGTTTCTTATCTGTAAAATGTGTGAACAGAAATTTAAACATTCACTGTGGAAAATTAAAAGCTACAAAGCACATCTGTACTCTTGACAGTGGGAGTGTTAAACACTTAATGAAAGGTTGAAGTCTCTTAAAAGAGTAAAAATGTATAAAAGTAGTTTTTAAACCGTTAGAATTTCCACCAAACAGGGAGCTGCTAAATAAATTGTAATAGGGAAAAATAAAATTCAGATGTTTGCTATAGATTACTACTTAACGAGGTTCTACAGATTATGGTGATGAGATAGCCATCGAGCTGAGAAGCAGCGTTGGAGCACCTGTGGAAGTTACTCATAACTTCCAAGTTGATTTTGTATGGAAGTCTACTTCATTTGACAGGTACTGGGAATACATCTTCCTTCTCTATGGTGCTAATTTAAAGGGTGCTGTGGGGTTTTTGGTTTTGTTTTTTAAGCTTGATGTACCTTTTGCCTGGTTAGCCTTTGTGCTGGGCAATTTGGGATTGCTACATTGCAAATTCATACTGATTTTTCTGTCCTTTCCTCATTTCAGAATGCAGAGTGCTTTAAAAACATTTGCTGTGGATGAGACTTCAGTGTCTGGGTACATCTATCACAAGCTGTTAGGGCATGAGGTAGAAGATGTAATTATTAAATGCCAATTGCCAAAGCGCTTTACAGCACAAGGACTGCCTGATCTCAACCATTCTCAGGTAATCTCATTTCATTTTTACTACAGACAAAGAATATGAAATACTGAAGAATAGAACTTGAACAACTTGGCTATTTTGTGTGTAGGTAGTTACAAACCTTTGTTTTTGAATCAGGTTTATGCTGTGAAGACTGTCCTGCAGCGTCCCCTGAGTCTCATTCAGGGTCCCCCTGGTACAGGAAAAACGGTGACGTCAGCCACAATTGTCTATCATCTGGCTAGACAGGGCAATGGGTAAGAACTCCTTTCTAATTTTTTATCTATTAAAGTTACTGTATTCATAGTCCTATAGCTGACTTATTCTTGAACATTGAAATAAGTTGACACCTCAAACTGAAAAGATTTTCTAGATATACACTCTTCTAGAAAGACTTATGCTTGTTTTGGAGAACATTCTTCTATAGCCTATTTTTGGGGATACATATGCCAACAATTCTGATTTTGTAAGTCTTTTGGGGGGAAAAAAGACTATTTATAACTCGCTGAGACTTATCTTGTCATTTTTTCTTCTATCTTTAAGGCCTGTGTTGGTTTGTGCTCCAAGTAACATAGCTGTAGATCAGTTGACTGAGAAGATTCACCAAACTGGACTGAAAGTAGTTCGCCTGTGTGCTAAAAGTCGTGAGGCAATTGACTCTCCCGTGTCCTTCTTGGCGTTACACAACCAAATCAGAAACATGGATAGGTATGGAAATGTTGGAAGTAAAGAAGGGAGGGGGAGCAAAATAGACTTGGATTTTTTTTCTTTACTTCGATATGTGTGTGTCACTTCCCAGCTTTGCACATAAGCTCTCAGTTTCTTTGAAAATCTGTAAAGGTTTCCAAAGAAGTGGCAGAATAAAAGCCTGAAAAAAGTCTGAAGTTCTGTATGGTAAAAAGCTGTTAATGGGACTTTAAAGCAAATTCCTTTGTTTTGCAGTATGCCAGAGCTTCAGAAACTGCAGCAGCTTAAAGATGAAACTGGAGAACTGTCATCTGCTGATGAGAAACGTTACCGGGCACTGAAGCGAACAGCAGAGCGTGAATTACTTATGGTAGGGTTCTCTTGCTTCTAGTATCTTCCACGCTTGCATCTTGTCACTTGAGGCTTAGTTACCGCTTATGGGTCAAACTGAGAGTACAGGTTAACTTTGGGGGTGTTTTTGAAGTGGTATTAGATAATACTTCTGCATGGAAAAGTATATCCATTGTATTTCATTCTCCAGAATGCGGATGTGATCTGTTGCACGTGTGTGGGAGCTGGTGATCCAAGACTGGCAAAAATGCAGTTCCGCTCCATTCTGATTGATGAAAGCACACAGGCTACAGAGCCAGAGTGCATGGTGCCCGTTGTCCTTGGGGCAAAGCAGGTAGGAGCCATGGCATTTCATTAAAGAATGTTAAGTGATATTTTTCGCACTTATGGGTAAGTAGGAATACAGAAACCTTTTATTTCTGGAAGACTTTCTCTTAACACAGCTATTCTTTCTTTGGCGTAATCTTGTTGGTCCCTCTAAAACAAACTGGAGACTGAATAAAATGTTAGTGTAGAATAACCAGTAATACAAGTGGATAATTCCCTTAAGATAGCCCTTAAGTTAGATTTGAAGTTTATTACAAGATGAACCAATTCCAAATATATTTTTATTAAGATATTACTATCATTTTCAGTTATTGGGCAGATTTCGGAATATATAAACTTAGATGTTTGTTATCAATGATGAGTCTTCCTTTTTTTTTTTTTTTTTTTTCCACAGCTAATTCTGGTGGGTGACCACTGCCAGCTTGGTCCTGTTGTGATGTGCAAGAAGGCTGCCAAGGCCGGTCTCTCCCAGTCTCTCTTTGAGAGACTTGTGGTGCTGGGGATCCGTCCCATTCGCCTCCAGGTGCAATATCGCATGCATCCTGCACTCAGTGCTTTTCCATCCAATATCTTCTATGAGGGTTCACTCCAGAACGGTGTTACTGCAGGTAAACCTACAAGTTGCCTTCTTGGCTATTTAAGGATTGTAGGGAGAATATCTTTAAATACATTCTCTTAAGGAAAACTGCTGCTGTACTTATTTACTGTAGGTAAGGTTCTTTTCCTTTTTGTTTTGTGTGTTCTTCAGCTGACCGCGTGAAAAAGGGATTTGATTTCCAGTGGCCACAGCCAGATAAACCAATGTTTTTCTATGTTACACAAGGACAGGAAGAAATTGCCAGTTCAGGCACCTCTTACTTAAACAGGTAAGCAAAATTCAGCATTGACATAGAGCCTTATTTAGAAATGCCTCACTCTGCTGTATCTCAAATGTAAGGAAGATTCATATATGAATCTATTAATGATTCTGGAACACTCCTAGGAGAGAAAGTCTGAATTAAGAAAGCAGAAGGGGAGTGGAATACACCAATTCTGCTGCCTATAAAATATCTAGGTATTTCTCTACGCCACAGAATTAATTTTCTTAGGACCAATAGCTTGCCAGAGATATGTTAGATCTGATGCCTTAATTCTCCTTAGATGAAACAAATCTCTTCTTGTAGGACGGAAGCAGCCAATGTGGAGAAGATAACAACCAAGTTATTGAAGGCTGGTGCCAAACCAGACCAGATTGGCATCATTACTCCCTATGAAGGTCAACGATCTTATCTGGTGCAGTACATGCAATTCAGCGGTTCTCTGCATACAAAACTCTACCAGGTATGGAGCAGCTGTGCAGGCTCAAGAGAACACTCGAATGCAAAGAAGCTAAAAATTTCAGATATTGTGAGACTTCATAGAGTGGTTGTTTTAATCTGATAGTATGTGTGTATTTATGGTTCTCTGCAAATTTCTGTGAATTTTGGTTGATTTCAGTTAAAATTGACCAAGCAAAAGATTTTCAAACAGTTGTATGTTCAATATAGTCTCTTTTTCAGTATTGAAACCTTGGTGTTTTTACTGAAGGAAGACTTGGTGGAAATAACATGTTTGTGCCAAGAATGATCTGTCCTTCTGATTCAGATTTCTCAGCTGGGAGCATCAGGGCTCGTTTGGAGCTGCCTTACTACAAGGCTTTGGAATAGTCAGAAATCATTTTGGCAGCATACGTAGAAAAAGGATGCTCTCTGTGGTGCAAATGTCAGTTTGGGGGAAATGGGAGAGTCATAAAGCGGTGAATATAAAAGAAATTGTCCTGAACCAAGACTCCCTGTTCTCCCTTAGGGGAAGCTAATGACTAGTGGAATTATCAAATCATTCAACGTGATAAATATAACATGTTTGTTAAATGGTGGGTTCTGTTACTGTGCAGCCAAAGTGTTTTGTAATATTTGTTGGTAACACAACTGTTTTGCACTGTGCTTCCGTGATGTGCATGGTTTTTCCTTCATTCCAGGAAGTGGAAATTGCGAGTGTGGATGCCTTCCAGGGACGAGAGAAGGACTTTATTATCCTTTCTTGTGTAAGGGCCAATGAACACCAAGGGATAGGATTTCTGAATGACCCTAGGCGTCTTAATGTGGCTCTTACAAGAGCAAGGTAGAGTAAAATTGAGAGTATTTCATATGTATTTCAGAGACCTGATAAAATGTTAATGTAGTCTGACTATTGAAAGATTTTTTTGTACATTTTTTTTGTATGTTCTCCCCCTGCTTAAGGGGCTCTTGGATGATTTCCACCTGTCCTTCAATTTACAGAAGCAATCTAAGATTAATCAGCGCTGATTTGGTGTCACTAGCCTGTAGAAGCAGGCATGTCTCTTCCATGTTTGCAGGATGGAATGCACTCGTGTCCACCTGCTTCTTTAGCCCTTCCATCTTTACTACTGCTTCTTTGAAATAGCTCTAATCACTGAAATCACAGGAAGTGGTAGAATGAGGTCAATACTGTTGGCTTTCCTTGGCTCCTGCAAGCTGTTGTCACTGTAAAGTGGTGGGTTGAGTTCAGTGCCAGGCAGGAGTGTCAGAAGAAAGTCCGTGGTTCCTGAGAAGCTGCAGCAGTCTCCTCCTTTCAAATATTTTGTTACACTACAAAAATATTTCCCTGTAAACCTGACCTTTGTGTCAGGGTCTCCCACAATGACCTCATGCACTTAAAGTAGTTTGATGTACTGCAAAATAATCTGCTGAATCAGGCTGTTCTGATGGTAGTAGTACTTATTTTTAGTCAAAATTGACTTCGTTTTCTCTGGCTATTTGCTGTTCTACAGATATGGAGTGATTATTGTTGGGAACCCAAAAGCGCTGTCTAAGCAACCACTTTGGAATCACCTGCTGAACTACTACAAGGAGCAGAAGGTTCTGGTGGAGGGACCACTGAACAACCTCCGGGAAAGCCTCATGCAGTTCAGCAAGCCCCGGAAACTTGTCAATACCATCAATCCTGTAGGTTGATAGTTCCTGTCTTTCAGATGCTTGTGGTATGAAGCAATTTGGGGTTAGATAATCAGGATGAAGTATGCAGTCAACCGCCCACCTCACCCACCCATGCCTTCCATTTTTTGCTGCTTAGGTATTGGACTGTGTTCCAGTAAGTTGCTGCTTCAGCTGCTGAAGTCGAGCACTTTCTAGAAAAGCCTTTTCTGTCCTTTATTTTGTAGTCAGTAAAAAAGTTCATGTGGGAGGTAATTTGAGGTGAATAAAACATCAAGTCATTGTTTTGTGGGGAAATAGCAAGGTTATTAGACATGAGTATTTGAGACTGAAATTTGTCAAATACTTCACAGTGCAAAATGGGTTCATAAAATCACAAGTGTTTATTTCTCTTGTTGTCCATGATATGTGGGAAATACCACACTATATTAGAACTAGTTTGTTTTTCTCAGCAAGTTGCATGACAAATGAGTTTTGTGCAGAGGCTTTGTCTAACTTCCTGTAATGCTTCCAGGGTGCCCGTTTCATGACTACTGCCATGTATGACGCACGTGAGGCCATTATTCCAGGATCTGTCTATGACCGGAGCAGTCAAGGTAGAAGCAGCTGTCAAGATCAACATCTTTATAGAGTTTTCAATTAGTCCTTAGTGGGGTAGTGTCTTACAGACTTCACACTTTTCAATGTCAAGTGTCACTACAGAAAAATACAGAATTTGAGAGCAAAATTTCTCAGTTCTGAGCTAGTTAAAATAGATGACAAGGGTTTTCATAATGTCTGCAAGGCAAATATAAGATGAGGGACTTGTGTGTATTGCATATTTCAATATTCTTGAATAAAGGATATATGAAAGGTGAATGTGTGACAAACCTCTCTGAAATCTGGAAGTACAGGGTAAATAGTGAACTGAAATCACTGTGTCTTTTGTTTTACCTTCTCTGCCTTCCCTAGGGCGCCCATCCAACATGTACTTCCAAACCCACGACCAGATTGGGATGATTAGTGCTGGCCCCAGCCACGTCACTGCTATGAACATTCCTATCCCTTTCAACCTCGTGATGCCACCGATGCCACCACCGGGATACTTTGGCCAGGCCAATGGACCAGCTGCAGGTACACGGGGCATGGGTGGAAGAGGGCAGAAGCCTTGGAATTGCTTTTGCTCCTCTTGTTGCTGGCTTGAAGCTAGATGACAATGTGCTTGAGTCTTAGTTGTGTTGAATGCAAATCATTCAACACAGCGAGTTGCTTTGCCCTGTCTGCCCTGATGCTTCCACCTCTTAATTCTCTCCACTTGCTACTTTGAATGCTTAAAAGTATTGCCTCTTGCTAATCACCACTCGAGTCTTTGTAGAAGTAGTTAATTCCTGCCCTTGTCTGTGTGTAAAAGCTCTCTCTGATGGCTGGGATAAACACTTTTCCAGGACGTGGGGCACCAAAAGGAAAGACCGGTCGTGGTGGGCGGCAGAAAAACCGTTTTGCGATTCCTGGAACTAGTCAGTCAAACCTTCCAAATAGTCAAGCAAGCCAAGATGTGGTGTCCCAGCCCTTCTCCCAGGGTCCCCTGACTCAGGGGTATATCTCCATGAGTCAGCCGTCACAGATGAGTCAGCCTGGGCTCTCCCAACCAGAATTATCACAGGTAAGCAGAATTTTATCTTCATGCTGTGTTTTCAAAATGTTGGTTTTTAACTCCGTGCTGCTTTAACAGCTGGTTATTGCAGAAAGCCTGATACTTTATTGCAAAAAGCCTAATACTTATGGATTACAGTTTGATTTGTAGAAATTCTGCAGCAGAAAGGTAGATTTTTAAAGCCGCTCTTGCATTTTAGCCTTGACTTTGGCCGCTAGGCAGTACTTGGCGCTCTGCAAGGGAGCCCTTGAGCTTGATGACCCCTTGAGGCCTAACACCTGCTCTCGTTTGCAGGACAGTTACCTTGGTGATGAGTTTAAATCTCAGATCGATGTGGCGCTGTCACAGGACTCTACTTACCAGGGTGAACGTGCATATCAACATGGCGGAGTGACGGGACTGTCACAGTATTAGAGTGTAAGGCATTTGTTCAGTCCTCTGCCTCCTCCCTGCTTTAAGTTCAGTACCTGTCCCAACAGTGGCACCCATAACGCAAATGCTCTCTTGCTTTCTTGCCTTTTCAGGTTGAGGAAGAAGAGCTAAGCTTGTGTGGAGCTTAGTTCATCAGCATTTTATTCTGGGTAATAAAAAAAATAAAATAAAATGGATACCTGTTTTCCACTGCTAAAACTGAAGCACCACTGTGTGAGAGCAACAGGAGAAAGAAACCAACCAACGGAGAGGAGAGAAAGAGAGAGAGAGAAAGGAGCGCGCGCGAGAGAGCCCACTGCTAGCTCACTGAGACAAGGAGACTGACCGGAGAGGAGAGAGAGCACCGACGGACTGGCTGGCGCCTCACGGGGAAGGCAACTCACCCCCAAATTGAGTGGTCAGCTGAGTCCCTGCTCCCCCAGTCAAGCACGCTCGAGAGAAGGGCCTTCCGCAGGTGTCACTTCATTCCATCCTTCTCTTTGCGAGCAGGGCATTACTTTTCAGAGCAGACGGGGAGAGGAAAACCCTCATCTCAGAGTTGTTCTCGTTTTAAAGGGGTACTATATTTTAGCAGTAACTGTTTACACTTTTTAGAAGCAGAGTATCTTGAGAGAGAGTTCCTGAGGAAGCGACAGCAAGCCAAGCAGAAATCCGGCAGGTCACAGCTGATGCTCAACTCTGAGATGCAGGTTTTGTTGTCCAGCACTGGCTCTGAAATCCTAGTGTCATCGTGTCGCCCACATTCTGAACGGGTCTTTGTGACAAGGTGGTTTTAAAGAGATTCTTTCCAAGGAGCACTGAATTTTTAGAAGTTTGTCTCTGAATTCTTAGTGGTGGACCTGGGAGATCCTTGTTCTGAGAAGCTTAAAAGTTTAAAACCAAACCAAATTAGAGCACCAACCTTGAGAACTTTGTGTGATTTAAAGTTGCAGCAATCAGCCTCTTCTTCCTACATTGGATAGCAGTTAGAGTGAAAGGAGCCTGCGCGCTTGAGCAGGAGGAGGGTTTCCAAGTGTTTTCTGTATGCTTTAATTGGCTACTGTCTGGACTCTACTCTGTGAAAAACAAGCCTTTCTGTAAGATGAACTGTGCGCTTAAAAGGGGATGGGTTCCTGTGCCCTTCGGCCCTGGAGGAAACGATGCTACTAGGCCTGCTTTGTTCACTCCCACCGATCTGGGGAAGAAGTAGTGGAAACTGGGGATTATATTGGTTTTGAAGTAAAGCCTCTACAATGTTAGCGAAGCAGGTTTGGGGAAAAAAATGGAAAAAGCAGGCAGTTGTTGGAAGGTGGCCTCTGATAGGTGGGTATAATTAGAGATAATGGGTTAGGCTTTTGTGTGGCTTCTTCAGGGATTAATGCAGAGAGCTGAAAGATTCAGGTGTTTAAAAACCAACCCGGAGCCTATTTTTCAGGTAGTGGCCACGGCTGTGCCATCAATGCTGGCTTGAGAAATAGCTGGAAGTCAAAGCGGAGAACAGCACATAAAAGAAGCCATCCAATTTCTAAGTTGTACCCATGTCTTAAGTCATATGGGAACACTGGGAGCATTTTATTTGTGTCTAAACCTTTTTAGAAACAGCGCAGAGACCTGAAATTCCTACAAACCCATTTTTACCAGCCCCCTAAATTAGTCTAACCTCTACCTCCTAATTGGCTCAGATCAGTAGAGTGTGAATTAGTAACCTAGGTGTTTTTAAAGTTGGAATTAAGTTAGCTTTATACTCAAAGGGCTCCAAGTGTTTCTAGTCTTTTTTTGGGGGGGGAAACGGGGGGAATTCAAAAATACCTCTCATATGAATGTACTTAAAGCGATGTAAACCCCACTTTTTGTAACTTGGGGGGGTGGTGGGGAGGGAACCCCTTTCATTACTGTCCTTCCTGTAGATCGTTGACCCGCTTTCATCCCCTGTATTTGCTGTAGTTTTTCGGAGTGTCTCTCCCCCAGCACGGACGCGGTGTCGCGTGCCCCCCAGCCGGGAGTCGTGTGCACGTCAAACCAGAGCAGTTTGGATAGTTTTCCCAGTCCTGCAGTGACCGTAGTTCGAGAACTGCATCCGAAATGAAACGTTCCACAAATATTAAGAAAAAAACAAGAATTTTGTTTCAGAAAAAGCCTCCAGAGTTTAGACTTCCAAAATGTGAAAGAATGGAGACACAGGCCACCTTCCTTCCTTGTGAGATGGACTGTTTTATTTATTAACATTGCCGAAGGGCTTTTAATTTTTTTTCCTTCTGGTTAGGCTGCGTAGTTGCATAGTTTTGAGCTAGGTTGAAGCTGTAGCCCCCCCTTGTGCAAGGCAATCCATTGAGTAATGTAACCCCTGCTCTCCCCCAGCCCTTTCTTTCACGGATCGGCATGCTTGCCTCTGCTTCGTGCTGTTTTTCTTTTCCTTTGTAGCAGTTAACTCTGAGTTTTATAAATCCAGACATCAGTGCTAGCACGGTGTTACTCTTTTTTGATTTTGTCTCAGTTTGTTTTAAACCTGTTTGTCATCAATAAAATATTAATAAACAGCTCTTGCATTCAAGGTGGCCCTTCCCTTTCAATGACGAGACCGCGAAGCACCTGTTGAAGCGGAGTCTGATTGTATAAACTTCAAGTTTATTGCTTTTTTTAAACACAGGCTAGTACAAAAGTGTGGTGTGTGCATAGCAGACATGGATAAGCAACTGAGCGGTGAGAAGTCTGTTACTGGTCCTACCCGTGTTGCCTCCTCGGGCTCCTGCCCCTTGGTCCCTGAGCCTTGGGACGCGGCTCCCGTGGGACTAGAGCTGCAGGGACAGCCTGGAAGGGCTCCTGCCTGCTCCGTGCAAAGCTTGAACTTGCGGTGGCTCTTTCTGGAGTGGTCGACTGGCCCAGGTAGCTCAACCTGAAGCCGCCCTGTGTGGCCCAAAGGGCCCTTCAAACCCTGCTCAGCTGCTGCAACCAGCGCTGGGCTTCGGGGCTGCTTTTGGCACTGACCTGTGGGCTCAGATAGCAGGTAAGAAGCAGCAGGGAGTATTTAGACTGCGCCTACCTTTGATTTAATACTGGCCAAAGACAGTCTCAGTTTCTAATTGCTCTTGCCCTGGTCTTGGGTGCTGTAAGCAGAGGGGCCAGTGACCCTTGTGCTCAGGAGTCTCCTGCTCCCGCTGCACCAACTCCTGCAGTGTTTTAATGCTGTCCAGCTTCAATGGGAGACAAAGGGAGAAAGCTCTGCTGAGCCCCTGGGGTGAAGGGCTAAGTCCCTGCAGCAGCTCCTCTCAAATAATTCCAGTGCTTGCTGCTCATCCCTGCCCCAGGACCAGGCTCAGGCCTGCCCCGTGGGTCTGTGTCGGCCCTCGGCTAACAAAGCTGCTCTCAAGCTGGTCCTTAGCCCCAGCGTGGGGTGTCGGCCAACCCCCCTGGGGTGGCTGCAGAGGATTCAACCTTCAGTGCCTCCCTGCGCACTTGTTAAGGGGATGGTTAAGACAGGACAACGTAGCTGCACTAAAGCTCGCACTAAAGAACAAAAAGCTTCAAGTCTAGTTCAGATTTCTTTTCTCCACCAGGCCCTGAGCTCCAGCTGCTGCCAGTGCCTTCCCAGCCCAAAGGGAGGAAGGAGGGAAGGAAGGAGGGAACTGCTGGGGAGCCCAGGCTGCAGCGCTGGGCTTTGGGAGCCGGAGCTGCTGGCAGGGCCCCAGCGCCAGCCCCGGGGCGAGTGGGAAACTGCCAACAGCTGCAGGCTGGACCTCGAGGCTAAAAAATACCCCAAAAAAAGGAAAAATAGCAAGCTCAACAACAAGAATGCTTAAAAAGCGGCCTGTAGAGCTGCAGAGCCCCGTGAGCACGGTGCCTGAGTTCACAGCGGCGGCTGCTGCAGGGGCCCTGGGCCCGGCTTGTGGTGTCACGAGCGAGGGACGGGGCCCCACGCAGCTGCCCCAGCCCCGCAGGCAGGCGGGTGGCACTGCCCCACGGGTGTGAGCGTAGGCCGTGCCCCCCATAGTGCACAGACCCCCGTGAGCATCGGCCCTCAGCTCGCAGCCAGGCCGCCCCATTGGTGGTTAGCCAGAAAACAGAGCTGTAAACCAGGCCGCAACTAGGCCCCAAACTGGGCCTCAAGGCTGCAGACCAGGCCTCAAAGCAGGCTCTAGACCAGGCTGCAACCAGGCCTCAAGCCAAACTGCAGACTGGGCCTCAAACCAGGCTGCAACCAGGCCAGGACTAGTCCTTAAACCAGGTCACGACTAGGCCTTAAACCAGGCTGCAGACCAGGTTTTGCTTTGGCCGCGGTGCCTTGCTCCCTGCGGCGTCGGGGCTCACAGAGCGCTGCCGCCGGCACCGGTGCCGCAGCCGCCCTGGTCACCGCCCCGGCACAGCCAGGCTGTCCCCGGCCTCCAGCTCCGACGGAACCACACGCGGGACACCGGGAGCGACGCCTCGGGGGCAGCCTGGAGACGGAGGGGTGGAATCTACCCCAGGAGCCCGGTCCCTAAGGAGCAGCACGGAGGGGACGCAACACGTTGGGGTTTATTCCATCACTCGCTCCGCACAGTGCCTGCCCGCCGCGCGGCCGCCCGCCCCGGGCCTCCGCTAGCGGCAGCCGCACTCGTCCACCACCATGTCCTCGTAGTGCCGCAGCACCACGTTGTCGTGGTTGTCGTAGTAGAGGATGGAGATGGGCGAGAGGCGGACGGGGACGCAGCAGGGCTGCGGCGTGCCCGCGGGGTCCAGCGAGTGCACCATGGTCTGCAGGATGGCGTGGTTGGTGCTGTTGAGCTCGGCCGTGAGCGGGAAGGGGCACTCGCCCAGGCAGTAGTTGGCCAGGTAGCCCTGCGGGGCGATGATCCAGTTCTCCCAGCCCACGTCGCTGAAGCTGACGTAGAGGCGCCGCGGCTTGCACAGGTTGCTGGGCGTGAGCGGCGCGGGCGCCACGCTCCGCCGGCGTCTCGCGGCGCCGCCGCACGCCCGCCGCGCCA
>JAVCKT010015505.1:0-12308 GCA_032273925.1 Rhynchotus rufescens
TTCTAGAAGTTCACAATGAGGTGGTGTCAAAGAGTATTTTGAGGAGGCAAGAGTAATAGCAGCTAAAGTCAACTAATACAAAATAAATGCCTGAGAAAATTCAACCAGCAAAGGAAGATGCCATAAAAGCATCATCGACATGACTGACACAACTTATTCAATAACCCCAAGAACAATGGCACCCTTTGGTGACCTGACCAGTTCCTACCTTCTGGTGACCCCTATGCTCACTCATCCCAACTCCTCCCATTTGCCTGTTTTCATGTGTGCAAAATCAAGGAAATTTGCAAATGTGAGTTATCCCCCAAAACAAAACCCTACCAAAACACAAATGCATATACAGCTTTCCTCTTTGAGAGAAGGTAAGAGGGTGAAGTGCATGTAGCAGATGGCAGGCGTGCTGTCCAATGTGTCATTGGAAGCAGTTCAGATATTCTGAAGGGAGTAGGGGTGGAAGTTGCAAGGAAGTGGTGCAGAAGAAAAGACATAAAAGACAGCAAGGACTTTGGATGATGGATATTTGTCCTTCCTGCAGGAGTCACAGCTCTGATTTTTGACTGTCTTTAGGATTTTGATATTTTGGGGAAGAAACACTTTCTGTGGGGAGAAAGAGCAGATGAATTTGACAGCTGCTTAAAGTGGAGCATGCATTAATTTTTAAAATGTTCCATAATTTATTGTCTTATTCTATTTTTTTCAAAAATGTTACTGCCCAGGGATATACTGAAATAGTTATGTTAATCACAGGTGGAGAATTACCAGAATACCAAATCTCATGTCTCTCATTTTGCTAGAACGTGTTGATATCTGTGTTACTGGAAGTGGCGCTGGGAGAAGGGAAAGGAAAGAGGAGAATTGAAGTATTCTCAGTTTATTAATGAAATGGGATTTCCTAATCAGAAAAAAATATCACAGAAGGAGGGAAAGCAAGCTTTCCTTCATATCACTTGTCTGTTCATTACCTTAAATTGCTTGTGAGAGATTGTTATTGGTGACAGCACAGACCCTTTCTAGTCGTGCCTCTGTGCCTCCTTCTGCCTTGTGAAACCGACAGTAACATGTTCCCACATGCTCGCTGTTTTTCTTAGCCTCAAAGAACACAAGGTTTTTCTTCCAGAAGAGAAAAGAGAATTCCCTGTCATACATCTTTTTGCACTCAGCATCTTTTTTTTCAGGAATGACCATGTCAAGCAAATATGCGATTGTGCACTAAATTCATTCAAAACTGACATTCTGAAGCAAGATTTCTAAAATTGCTTGCTCCCATCCATGGTTCAACAATGACTTGAGCAGCGTGCAGGCAGTTTGCTTGCAGCAAAGAAACTGTGGTTACAGGAGGACTCTCAGAAGAAGCCAAACAGTTGAGCAAAACCCACGGAGAGAGAGAGAAAGAGAGAGAACCTCTCCTTTCCTCTTGAGAAAGCTGCCAGGTTTCAGTGTGCACTTGCTAGTACTGGGATGCCCTGAGGACATGCAATATCTAGGAGTTAATTTGGGGTTGTGTGGATTAATAAGTGTTCAGTTTTCTAATGTGGCAATGTAAAAAAAAAAATTCTTAATAGGGATTATTGTCTTGGTAGTGTAAATATGTAGTTAGCTGTACTTAAAATGCATATTATCAGCCTCTTTGAAATCATTGCATTCTCTTATGTAAATATGTATTTAGGGCATTTTTAAAATGCAGGTTTTTGCCCTGATTATGTAAATATGCTTGAACACTGAAAATGCCAATTTCTTCCCATTCCTCAACTACTCTTCCCTGTTTTTTTTTGTTTTCTCTGTTTTTTTTTTCCTGTTTTAGAATCTGTAAGTGAATTTCATGCTTAAGAAAGTGGGGAACTAGTAGCACAGAATGACTAAGAATATTTAGGGCAGGTCCTACACAGTCTTTCTCAAAGAGCCTGTCAGTTCACTTAATACAGCTATCTCCCTATTCTAGTCCTTGTTTTTTTGCTGAGCAGAGACTGTTCGTATAAAACTGTCAGAACTACCAGACTGGAAATTACCAGGCTTTGGGCACAATTGACACATTTTCTGTATCTTGTGAACTGTAATATGGAGATTTCTTTATAGCATTATAATGTTCTCCTAATGACAGTGCAGACAGTAACTATAAATTTCATTCCTTTACATCAGCAGGGAACTTGGACCCCTTTATCTTGTCTTGAATCCTATTAATCCATTTTCTTCTATATTGTCCTTAGTCAGTTCATTCCACTGATTAATTGTACTAGTCAAATTGCAAGAGTGGAAGAAGCTAGTTTTGACACGTGAGTGGAAAAAAAGTCATTTTCCTTAGCTGTCTAAAAGCATCGAAGATATCCTTTACAGACAGTGGAGAAAGACGAGTACCTCTGAAGACTGATCCAGCCCATCCTAGAACAAGTGGGATGAACTCTTCTGGGCAGCAGCACATCTCCTTCACTTTTGAAGGAACTGCAACCTGCCTTTCAGGCAGCTGAAATATATTCTCTCACTTCTGCTCATGCAGTTTCACAGTAGCCGAAGTACTAGGACAAGGACTCCCCACAGCTGCAACGGAGGAGATGCCTTTAGCGGTTCCTGCATGCAGGAACAGTGTGGGCAATTTGGCTCTTCTGCCCACACATGGCTGAGCATTCTATAGTTTGCTGTACATCAGTGGATCTATAACCTGCACTGATGAGGGACTTGACATATAATACATCAGCTTCATTTCAATACTAACAAGATAATCAACATTGGAAAAAAAGAAAAAAAGAAAAAAAAGGCAGTCCTCCCGTTCATCCCGCTTTATGCTCCTACATACTTCTGCAACTGTACTTGGCCCAGTTGCTAATGTGTTATCTCCCTTTAGAACATATGGAACTGTAAAGGGAGGAGAGATATGTATGGAGAGAATGAAAAAAGCATAATACAGGAAACTAAGGAAATGTTTATAGAAAAAAAATGCAACAACTCTAAATTATTTTAAATGAAACAAGAAAAGAAAATGAAACCTACAATAATATGTTCTCTAGAGTAGGGCTCTGCTGGTATATTTATTCTTTCGGGTTTTCCATCATCATTTCCATGTGGCGCATTCTGGTCTCTCACAGTTTTGTGGGTTTCAGTCCAAGCCTTGGATAGTAAATGTGTAATCTAGGGAACTCCCCTTCTGTTCTCTCCTTAATAGTACAGAGTGAATTACTGTACATGAGATAGAAGATTCTGTTTATATGGTGAAGGGGGAGGAGAGACAACAATCGACCTTGTTTTCAAGTCCTGCAGGCAATCTTTTGCTGGTGTGAATTGTCATGACTTCAGCAACTTCAGCAGAGCTGTAACAACAATGGTGGAAGATCTACTCCCTAGTTTTGGGTTCTTCTTGAAGTTGAAGGCCTGCTGGGGAGGCCAAATTATCATGGAGAGAGAGGGAGCAAGAGAGAGGAAGAACAAGAGCAATGCCACAGCATCTTTTTTCCATTTTAAACTGAAATGCCTTCGGCCTGGAACATGTTATGTTTCATCACAGCTGCTGTTGCTGAGACAAGCTGTTCTGCAAAATGGGACATACCCCATTCTGGTGGGTAGCATTTTAACCACATGAACAGGCAAGTTTTTGTTTTTTTTTTAAAAATAGACCCAGGAGTGTCAAAGATGTTTCCTTTTAAGCTGTGTTTTGTCTGATAGGATGCTAGAAAATATCCTCACAAAGCTGTGAGGCCTGTATTTCATATATAAAGTATGCATATCTGAAAAAGTCTAAAAAAAAAAAAAACTGCTGTCTGAAAGGAATCTTTCTGTTGGCGTTGGTGCGCCTTGGATGAGATATAAGAATCTTTTTCCAATGAGAACACTCAGGCAGATAACTTCCTTCCTTTCAAGGAGAAAAAAATGTGGTTGCCGTTGGAGTAAGGACCATTCCATCTGAGGATCAAGTCTGCTAGCATCCTTGGAAACATGCCCTTCAGCCTGCACACATCTTCTTTGCTTTACTGACAGATAGTCTTACTTCTGATAGCTTGAATTTAGATATCAGCTAGGAATTCAATCTCACTTTGGTATTCAGGTGCATTTCTTAAGAAAATTTAAATCAAACTACCCACAAATTTTTCATCCTGTAAAAAGCCTCCTTTTATAATTCTTACTGCCCAAAATAGGGAATGTAGTGACTAGCCCGGTTGGGAGTGTCAGCAATTTGCAGTGTTTTCTTATGTGCTAATAATCTATCCGTGTATAAGTTCAGAAGGTTTCATTGAGATGTCTTCTGGAATCCCTTAGAAAAGTTGATCATTGAATTATGGGAATCACTAGCTAATGGGAACACTGCTGCGGTAATGGTGAGGTGGACAGAGGGGTTGGTAGACCATCTCTGAATTTATTCTTAGAAAGTCTATCTTATTTGATGCTTTTCTGAGGTTGTTTCCTGCAGTTTATGGAAATGCGGGCAACTAGTAAATTAGCTTGAAGACATATTCATCCAGTAGACCTACAAACATTTGCCTGGAGAGGACTGGACATTATTACTGAAGACAGTTAAAACAAATGCAAGGCAACAGACATCATCGGGCGCCTTTGCTGAGGACCCAGAGGCATCACCTTCTGCCTGGTCATAGCAGGGGACACATACTACCCAGTAGCCCTCTGACCAACATAGCTTTGTGGACAGCCACATGTTACAGTGTTGTCCTGGGAGCTGCTCCAGAGCCATGGCTTTTCTACCCTGTCTAGCTAATTTATTATTCCATCATCATCTGTTTTCTAGCAGCACCTGAAATGTAGAAGAGACCAGGGAGTATCAATGTGTCAGTCTCAGACAGATTGATCTGTAAACATCCTTGCTCTTAGGCACATGTCCAAACATTGTGAAGGACTCCTGTAACTAATGACAACACTGCTTTGACAGTGATAATTTATAGTACCAAGAGTATTGGCTCCATTAAGTTCAGTTGCCAGTGGCTTCCAAGGCGCTTAGAGAGTGAGAAAGGAATGTTAGGATTTTTTCCTGTTGCTTTTCTCAGGAGCTATGCCTAGTGAGTCTGATAAATTATGTTTCTGTCTGCCACGTGGATCAAGTTTAAAGGTTTTCTAGGGAAAGGAATATCACAGAGTGGCTGACTGCTCCCCCGCTAGCAGTTTCTGATGCCTCAGCCTAGGCGTCTGCAAAATGGGCCTTTAGCCAACTTCACAGACGGGGAGAAAGGCCTTCTGCACGCCTGTGAAACAATCTGAGTTTGAAGAAATGTTTTACATGGGTGAACTGCAAATCTGCACTACAACTCTGTGTCTGCGTATCACTTGACAGACAAGAAAAAGGTCTATATGAGGGAACAGGGGACCTGGATCTCCCTGCGTTGCCATTCTCGATGGCTGCTCCATACTCTGTTTAATCCCCAAATATTTGATTTTAAATAATGTCCAGTGGTTAATTCAGTGGAGGTTGAAAAAAAAAATTCTGATTCTAGCTCCACCCATGTTCAACCCACTTTCATGACTGAGTTGTAGAGTGTAAAGCTATTCCTCAGAGATCAAGGAAGAAGTTACTAATATGAGTTTTCTGTGGGAATCTGGAGCACTTTATCAAGATCCACCTTGATACTTCTACAAAGTCTGGGTGACACCTGTCACCTGGATCTGGACAGAATTTTCTGCAAGTGGAATATCCCTGGCGAGACAGACCTGGCCTGTAAACAGCTCTAGCGAAGCCAATGTTAGCTGACTGTCTCATTAATTAAATTGATATGTCAGCTAGAATATCATGTCAGATAACACAGTGAATCCTCATTCTAGCTGTTACTGCACACAGTATTCACACTGATCTGGTTGGTAGGTGCTGATTGCCCATCTGTGTTACCTACTGGAGAATTTTTCTTGGAGGAATGCCACCGTATTAGAAGCAAAATCCGAAGATGAGGCCACTGGTTGCTAACAGGTGTCTGCAAAATCTAGGAATGCAGCCAGCCTTTATAAAATCTGGAGCCAACCTAATTTGCACCAAACTGTTACAGACACCTTTCCTCAGGCTTCAGCTCAACTGTTTAACTTTGAGCTTTGAGCATTGTTTTTATTTTCAGTCATCACTCAGTGATTTCAGCTGGGACTGAGGGAGAAATTTGCCACGCAGTGTTTCTTGTTTGGGTAAAAGAGAGAAGTCCTGGGAGTGTGCTAAGAAGCAGCAGCTCTCATGAACCCCCTGGGGGTACTGTGTGCCTGTATGTGGGTGAAGGGGAGCATGCCAGAAGGCAGGAAGCATGTGCCAGCAGTGCCAGGAAGGGGTAACAACTCCAACAGGAGAAGAGCTTCAAAACGTTTGTTTCCACTTGGATTGACTCCAAATGGCTGTGCTTACCTGAACTGGCCCTCACTGTTCCTCACTATTTACAGTTGAACTGGATGATCTTAAGGGTCTTTTCCAACCATAAGGATGCTCTGATTTTATGGTCCTATTGTCCCTCATCATTAATCAACAACAATTTAAATCAACATTCAATCAACATTTAAAAGCCAGTTGCATGTAGGAGTTTGTTAGAATAAAACTGTTTGCTTGTAGGCTTGGTTTCAGCCAGACTAAACACAGCTGAAGTTCCTGGGCCTAGACTTGCATATCAGTTAGGTCCTTTTTGAATACCTTAGAGCCAGCCAAAGGGAATATTAAGCGTAGGAGTAAGGTGGACTGCTGGGTCTAGCTGAGTCTGCCCTTTAGTAAGATGGGGAAGTGAACAAAGACATCCCATAGTAAGCAGCAAAGTTTTGAATAATGGGCAGGAACAGTGGGAAAAAAAAAAAAACTGTCAGCTTCTTTTGTAGAAAAAGAAGTTGTTTAGCTTTCTTCAGGTCTTCAAGAAGTGACTAATGAAGCAAATGCCATGTGTGCAGTGGGTATCTGACCAGGAATGACAGGTTTGCTCTTTCAAATCACAACCATTACCATGATGTCATCTTACAACATGGCATGCAAATGCGCTGGGGCAGATTTTCCAAATTCCAAAATGCAGAAATAAATATGCAAACATGCAGGGCAGTATACTCCATGGGGATTTGCATTCCAGAAGCTTTGCCAGGATCCTAAAACTGATCACACAGATTTGGGGCCTTTCCGTTTTAGGCAGTATTATATTAAATCCCATTTGAAATGTTTTGCTGATTGCTTCATTTGCCGGTTTCCTCCAGAAGATTAACTCATGTTCAGGTCCTCAAAGACGTCTTTGTAAAGCTGCTAATTGCAGATCCCAGGAAAAATGGGTCACATGGTACTCTTAGCACTTTGCTAATTAATACACAATAGCACATGCTTGCCTAGCACTGCCTGCACATTCAGCGCTGGCTGACTGAACACTAATGACAGTACCTACTGTAATAAAGTGATATTAGTAAATAAAGCAAAACGGCCTGTTAAAATCCCAAATGGATGATGAGATTTCTACATCATCCAGGCCTTTTAATATAATTGGGTAATGGCACAGACTGGCACTCAGCCTGCCAGCATCCATTTAATTAGTGAATAAGGCACTCTGAAGGCCTTGGTTATAACACAACACACTATTAAATATGGTTGAAGGTTCTTGAGTACGTGCTATAAACCCAAGAAAAACTTTGTGGTTGATAGGAAAAGTGATTATGTGAAGGCATGTGATAAAACACACTTTTAGTTTTTCTTGTGCAAGAGAATTGGACTAGATGATCTCAAAAGATTCTTTCCAACCTCAATCATTCGGTGATTCTTTTGTTTATAACACATGGCTTCAATGCGATTTCTGCTGCCTTGCTGTATATTTAAATGATGTATCTATTTTCACTGTATGGCTTTTAATCCATTCGGAGCTTTCTTCTTGTACTGTCCAGGTACACGTGCATGTCGAGTAAGGAGGACTCATTGGGCAGCTGTGTTATCTTACAGGTTACGTAGTTCAGAAAAGTGAGATTTTGTTGAAGGCTTTATAAAGCTGCAGAGGGGCCATCTGTAATGCTTGTGATGATGAATTCTGACAAAAAGAGTTAGCTGGAGGATATTGCTAGCACAGCACTGTAACTAGTCAAAATGATGATTTTTTCTTCACTGTTTAAGCTTGCCCTTTTAAAAAAATAAATAAAGATTGACCTCTGTAAAAAACCTACTGTGAGCTTAAAAGACATTTAGCCTCAAAATTCAGATAAATTTTATGTGATGTTCTTCTGAACCATAAGCAAAACTGTTTTTTTTCTCCTTCTCAACAAGGCTGACCCTGATAAAGAGATCTAATTAATCTGCACTTTTTACCTCAGTGTTCAGCTGTGTATCTAACAACACTCTTTCCTACCATACACATTGGAGCAGTAGAGACAGGGAAGGTCATCACCACCATTCCACCCAGCGTCTTCAGAGCACCCTACCATATCTGAAGCATTAGTCCCCAGAAAGCTTAAGATGGGAGTCATTCTGCTTGCCAGTAGTTGGAATACTTGACTTGCTACTAGAGAGATTTGTGGGCACCATCTGTCTATGGCCGTTGCATTTCTGTGGCTTGGGAGATGTTCCTGCGGGAGGCAAATGTTAGGCTGAAACAATCTCTTGTGGAGTAAGCCCAGCATTGCTCCGCAAAGTAGTAGCATCCAACTTTGAGAGCTCTGCCTGCATTAGCAAGTAGCATGCTGCAAGAGGAGGGGAAGAGGTGGTGCAGAGGACTGCTGTTCACATCATACACATTTGGAGGTTTTACTTTGGACTAGCTCTTGTTAGTACCAGCGAGCTGAGTGCCCCCAAGTTTTGGAAACATTAGGTGCACTTTCAGGGCACATCTTCCAATTTAATTTCAAGCTAAAAAACAAATCACTTCAAAATCTCCAATACCACTCTCTAGTGTGAATCAAAACATGGAGTACAAAATGATTAGTAGATTTGCTTCAAAAGTTCACTCTTCATGTAAGCTAAAACAACAATGTCAACACACACAGGGAGGATATCTTCTATTTTACAAATGTTAATGCTAGAAAACTGTAAATTGGAATAGTCACAGACATTGCTTAGCTTTTCCCTTCTGCAGATGATCGCACTACTCTGCCTTTTTTTTTTTTTTTTTTTTTACATTGAGGTTGTGAGTATCTGAAAGTGCAGAGGTCAAAATGCTTGTTGCTTGGGAGAAATGTTGCTGGGAATCTGACTGCCATAAATTATAACTATGTCACCATTGTGGAGCAAGGAATTCTCAAATAGGCTATAAAAATAGACACAGTGAGTTAGTAAAACAAGGCTGAATTGAGGCCGTGCTGTCGGTAGCATGCTCCTTCGAATTCACCATTGTAGTGGCACAAAACTTTAAGAATCTCCCTGTCAGATGAGCGCCGCATGCTGTGCATTGTATATATCTGGAGCGGAAGAAAAACGAGACAGGGGCACCCTTTGTGACTTTCATCTCTTAGAAAGTGTTTTCCCTCCCTCCCAGGAGTAAAAGCTTAGAAGTCTGAAACTTGGATCTGCTTATTGCTGTAGACCTGCTGTTTTATTTTTTTAAGAACATGTTCATAGTTTTACATGGATGTGTATATATATGTGTATATGTATATATATTTTTTACTTAAGATGGTGTTGTCTCATTTTGTTGTCTCAAAGTGGTTAAGAGAGAGGCCAAGCTACCTCAGCTTCTCTTTGCTGTCAGGCTTGGCAAAGCACTTAGAAATATTTGATGCAATATAGAATATGAATATAAATATACATAAATAATATATATATACATAAAAAAAATCTAGCCTAGGTCCTTTTATATCTTGCATTATAATCTTGCATTATACATTATGGGTCTTCAGTTTATTGCTTCTTGTAGCATGTCACAAAGTGTTAGGGAAGGATCTGCCCAAACTTGGCACTGAACCTAGATCACTAGACCTCCAGACGCTGAACAGTATTGATATGATAAAAAAAAAAAATAGAAAAAGAGGTTTATCTTTGGTTACTAAGAGGGATGCCTTAATTGTTGCACTGTTTGGAAGGTGACCATTACAGTAGGGCTAAGAAGGAGACAAAGCAGAGCTTCCTCCTCCTCCTTTGAAGGAGAGCTGTGGAAAGCTCAGCTGCCTGCACTCACCAGCACTTGCTTACCTGTTCTCTGATTCATCAACACTTCCCGGCAGGCCTCTGCCCCATTCCTAATGCGATGCCCTTGGCATAGTGATTCTGCATACGGGAGAAGGAAAAAACACAAAGGAAGAACACGGTAGAATGGAAGCAAGGAGAAGAGTGAAAAAAGAGGCTTGGACCCAGCTTGATACCTCTGAGAACTGCATCAATTTAATGTCTTTAATGTTTAATTTGGAAGTGACTGTGCTAACACATGAGCTAAAAGGGGAGGGCTGAGGTAGGTGGAAATAAAGCCTTCTCAGAGCCTTCCTCTGGCTGCCACAAGGCAAGGATTTCAGAGGATCATTTGGGGAATTCAGGAGCAAAGTCAAAGGGTGACTCGGCTTGGAGAGTCTGCAGATTTTCTTTGCAAGCAGTTTGCAGTTTTAAGGAAGCACAGCGGAGATATGCACACTCAAGGTCTGCCACTGTGGTATTTTAACTCACATTAAAAGAGCTGTCTCTTGACTGTTGAATCCCACTGGAGAGTAAATTAACTAAAAGTTAGTTAAGCAAATCATTACTTCACTGTTTATGTGGCAAGGTGCTATTTTAAGATAATTCACTGGAGCTCTCTCTCTTTGTTGGGTTTAATCATTCTGAAACCTGAACATAGTGGCTCTTTTGCCCTGCTGCATGGCCTTTTTATAGTTACTCTGGGTACCTTGCGGAGTACAAGTGCATCCGAGTAACTTTGTGGGACATGCTTGACGGCAGGGCATGTTCTGTGCACTGATTCAGCCATTGCCTAGTGTATCAGAATTGGGAGAGTAACCCATGCAGTTATGAGGATGTTGTACCTAGCAAATAAAACAAAATTTAATCAAAGTCTATGTATAGGTACTATGCAGCTTTAATTGCAGCTTTTTAGTCTCGTTAGACATGTTGTACATAGGCTTGATTTTGTGCTGTGAAGACCACTGTGAGTTTCACGCTTGCTTTTAATGAGCAAAAGGCAGATCAATGGCAAATGAAAGCACAACACAGCCTCTGAGTAACTCAGGTCATTTTTCTGCCACTGCTCCAGTCCAATATTGCATTCTCAGAGTTCTTACATTATTTTCAAAATCTACCAGAATGGTTGCAGTGTTTTAGGAAGAACTGCATTCTCACAGAACAGATAGCCTTAATTATGGGGCTGATTCTCCTCTCACTTACACCACATAAATGGAAGTAGAACAGGATTCAGCCCTCTGTTGCCTTTAAATAGCTTTGCAGTTTGCTCATCAATCTGATGGTACAGCAGCCTATATGTAGAACAGTCTTCTTTTCTCCAAAACTTTCACAGAACTGCACTAATTATGATGGGATCCTCTGGGGTGTATATTAGCATTAATTAAGGGATTGAAACTTTCAGATGAATAATCTTCTGTCTTCAGCAAACCCTGAGCAGACTTACCAGGTACATGGAAGGTGAAAAGCAAAGGACAGTTTAGGAAACATGATTTTTCCATATGGACACTGTTGCTGACCCTGGGCTTTCCTTATATGCTAAGGAAAAAAAGCATACTAAAAGATGATAAAAGGTGAATTATTTTATTTTCAGTTTTAGCATCAGATGCACATCTTTTAAAAAGGCATTCAATCCTAGAAATAGTCAATTAGCCCTGATGAAAAGGTGCACTTCAAAACAGATGTTCTTGGCAATAAAGCTCATCTGCTAAACCTGATTATTTCATCCCTGTCGGTGGCAGCAGGAGGAGTAGAAGGATGTTGAAGGGTGAAGGAGATTTTGGCATAAGGAGGACATGGAGATAAGCTGAGATGATTTCTTTGGTATTTCTCCCAAGTCTGTCTCCTTAGACTGTGCTTCTTCCCCTAACCTACTAAAATTATAACTAACTGCAAAGACCCGGGATCATTTGTTATCCTCGACATGTAGTGGTTTCATGGGCCGTGGAAGCCTGCAGATAACTCGAGGAGAATAATGTTGTTGCTGTCTACTGCACTGCTCGCAAGTATCTAGGTCATCGCATCCATGAACGAAACCTTCATGGGATTGTCTCCAGACATGGTGTAACGTGTGATTAGGATACTCGCAGAGATCTCTGCATGTGCTCGGTACATCTGTTTATCTTGCCCAGCGGAGTCAGTAGGCTCAGTCGGTGCCTTGGGGAAATTCTTTGACAACCTTGCCAGCTGGATGCATCACAGTTATCTTACCCTCAACCTCGGGAAAATAAAACCTTCTTGCTTGGCCTGTGGTGCAGTAGTTAAGAGCAGGGCCTCTTTTCGTTTGTGTTGTCCTTGAAGATAT
>JAVCKT010015510.1:0-22991 GCA_032273925.1 Rhynchotus rufescens
GATTGTCTTTGTAAAGCACATATCTTTGCAGAATTATACAAGGAAAAAGATGTCAGGTTTGTCATTTCAAATAGCTTTTTTATAAAGTGCAACTGGCTTAATTTCAAAGAACCAAATAGCATGTTTTCTTCTATTTCTAAATTGTTTGTTGCTGCACTCTTCAAAAGACCTAGTGGGCTGTAAAATATTCTAGTACTGTTCCTTAGTAAATATTAATTTTTAAAAAATCTATGTTAAGAAAACTGTAAGAACAAGGCCAGTGTAAATGGGTATTGTCATTCTGTCTTGGTGTATGATGGCTGACTGTTCTATACTGGTTTTTGATACAAATCACAGCACATAGGATGAAAAATGGAAGCAGACTTGGACTCAGTTCTTTGTTTTCCCTGGATCATCTTTTCTATTTCCTATAATTACCCTCCATCTTAAAGAAGACTTGCAATCTGTTCTTGAATGTTGTTATTTGTGACCTGGTAAAGTAGGGACAGGGCTACTAGTCACCTAGTAGTAATCTTCATTTATTCCCGTTTCTGTTTTAAATTTTATTTTACATGAATTTGCCATGGCATTTCATTCCCTCTATTTATATACTTCTCTTACTATACTTTCATAATTTCTTAGTACAACTATCTTGAATATTAGTCTCACATTCTTGAACTACTCGGTTATATTGATTTCTTTTTCATACTGATTCACTATAGATGTTAGAGTTACCCGGCAGAGGCAAGGATAGGTAGAATAGTGTGGAACAAAGTGTATGGTCTAAATTGTCAAAGAACATGACTTGAAAGAAATGTGTGCTGAAATTCTACTTTTCTCCTTTAAGTACTCGGCATGGCAGTGTATTGGAGATGTATCACTGCTAGCCTTAAGGAAAGCTGTTTTGGGTGTCAAAAAGCCTAGGCAGAATAGCACAATGTGGGCTAATTTAACTTACTGCTGGGTATTGCTGCCCAGCACAACTGAATAGATTTATCTCCTGTCAGTCTGCAACTCCAAAAACAAAATTGCCAAGTCACTCCCGCAGTAAATGGGTACTTTCCCTGCACAGTTTATGCAGTCATGTAGAACAACTGGGAGCCCAGGAACATAGAAATATCCAGACTGAAATCTTTCTAAGGATGTAGGTGTCAAACTTCCAGGATGTCAGTAGAAAGCGGCTTTCCTAACAGAATAATCATGGCTGTATTTTTCCATATGTGTTACAAAAATATACTAGTAGGAGTCATAGCACAGTATGGCCAGACCTTGCGGTAAAGGAAGACCTGCAGTTTCTCAAGAGCATCCTTCTAGTCAAAAATAGATTTGATCGCTATGTCCCAGAGATTGAGGTTTGCTTCACAGACAGATGGTGATCTGAAAACAGTGGTGCTGAGTGGAGAGATGCACAGAATTATCTGTGCTCTGAAAGGTTGTAGAGAAACCCATGACAATAAATCTATTCCACTTCAGTAATGAAAGCTGATATCAGGCATATCTAAGGGTGATTAACCAAATTTCACTTTCATGTCTTCTAGGAATGAAACTTTAGGATTGACAGCTCCTGTGCTACTGTTTGACTGCTTTCTACTTTTTTTTTTCCTTTTGTTTGATGTATTTTATTTTTTTTAGCTATTAACTTTCTTTGCTGAATGGAAACAGGACCAACATTCTCCATCACAGAAACAGATACCCTGGCTGGAGATAATCTTTTAGAGAAGAGCCATTTCTAAAGGTAGTCGAGCATCTGTTCTGAGACTTTTCTAGCCTAATAGAGAATGGGATCTATTTCAGCCCAGGGACAAACCTCTACATCACATGTTTGAAGAAATGACTCCAGAATATTTGCTACAACTGATCATTTACTGCTCTTTTCTCTCTCTCTCTCTCTCTCTCTCTCTCTCTCTCTCTCTCTCTCTCTCTCTCTCTTTTTTTTTTTCCTGTCTTAAGCACTATGTAACAAAATGCACTGGTAAATGGCCCTCTCTTGAACCAGGTTGTGCACAATGTCCCTTCAGAGTGCACTTAGCATCATGAACAGAGAAGGCAGGAAAAATACATCTCAGTACTAGTTCTACAATGTCCTGAAGTTTAAATATAAAGTTTATTTTCAAGAAGAAAAATGCCTATCTCTAGTTGCCAGAAATTCAAGCACTGGCAAGTCCAAATTAGAATCTGTTTTTATACTGTTACTCTAAGTATTGCCTATACAGAAAAATGCAGTGAAGGAGTAGAATCTCCTTCCCTGCTCTTAGGTTGCAGTAAAGGAGTAGAATCTTTCCTTATCATCAACCATTTTACTGTTGTCTGGAAATGATTTTTCTTACGAATGATTGAATATTAGAACTATGTACATGCATTTCCCCATCTATAGTAGCTGACCACAGAGGGCAAAGGTGAATAAAAGGATTAAAAACAATAGAGCACAACTAATGTTGCATGCACTAATGTTACATGCTTCATTGCATCTTTGGTTATTCATTTACACTGGTCCTCTGGGACAAAATCAATGAGACATTTTGTTATGCTTCAGAGTCATTGTAATTGTCTGTTTTGAAGCAACAGCACTGCTTTCCCCCTGCTTTTGTTAACCAAGCAATTTACAGAAGTACCCAATTTTGAAGCAGCAGCCAGGAATAGAGCCAGAAGCTTTTTAAAAATAATAATTTGAATGGTCTGGGAGCGGGGGAAATCCAACTGCAACAAAACCCCATGTGTGTGCTGTGTTTGTAACATGGAATTCTCCCTGAAGGAGAATCATAATGTAAAAAAATCCCCATAGCACTTAATTCAAACAAACTTCAACATTAAGCATTATTTATAATAGCAGTGTGACAACAAGGTGTCTTTGTATAATTAAAACAGCTCAGAAGATGTGTACAGCAAGACATCCCTCTGCCAATTAGCTGCTTGAGTGCTCACGTTTCCACATACAAATTCTGAATATAACTTTTCCAGAGAAAAGTAGCACAGTATGCGGCCTTCCCAAGGATGTGGCTATGCTGGTGCATGATTTCTGTCTGTCTGTCTTTCAACAGAGTGTTGCCTGACTCTGAGTGTGCTTTCTGTAAATGCCCAAGTCATGAGGATACCCTCAATAAATAATTAATTCCTAAGATATTTATATCTGTATTAACAGCCAGAAGCTCTGACAGCTTGCAAGGCGGTGGTTCCAAGCACAGTAAAAAATACTTAGCAATGAGCTCCTCCAGTGCTTGCATCAGATGTCAGAAGGCTTGAGGAAGGATGGCAGCACTGGCCTGCCCTGGGGATGTGGTGGCCAAGGGACATGCTGGAGATGTGGTTCCCCATGGGCAGCCAAGAGGCCGTGATCAACTGGGACAGAGCCAAGGCTTGAAACCCAGGCAAGGCTTTGCCCATGCTGAGCCCAAAATCCTGGGGCATGGAGCTAGGGAGAGAAACCTTGGGTCTCTCTCTGTGCAGTCCATGAATCAAAACTCAAGACTAACTCCTTGCTAATTAGGAGATTATTCAGGAAGGGCTATAACTGAAGCATATTTAAAAAAAAAAAAAAGGCAGAAGTGTATTGTTAACATCCTTCTGTCGTAGGAAGACCCTCTGGGGATGCTACTTGGCTGCTTGTAAGTGTATTTAACATAAAGCAGAGATGATTGAAAAATGTAGCTTGTAGCTCCCTGGGGCAGCCTGCCATTCACTGGCATATAGGACAGCGAGCAGTGCTGGAAGGAGGCACTGCAGACAGCCCTATCCTTGATTGCTTTACCAGCAAGAAAGGACTTGTGCACACTCAGAATATGATTTGATGATTAGATCCTTTAGCACTTGTCAAAGCCACTTGTTTACAACTCTCATTAAATTATTTTGTATGCTCGGTACAAAATATTTATTTCTGAAGATTTGATAAGGTATATAAACCTGCATTGCATTTTAAGTGTGGAGACAGTGATTGTAAACGTGGAGACAGTGGAGCTCTGAGGCCAAATTCATTAGTGGCATTCCAATGAGTTCAGTGGGCTTATCCCATGGATGAATTTTGCATGTATTCTGTAAAATAGGTAAGTATTTGACTAAAATTAGCCAAATCCTCCAGAGCCTAATGGAGCGCTTATGGGCTCTGGCAACTTAACCCAATGTTTAATTTGCACTAATCTAGCCAAGACTGCAGAAGCATGAAATACACTCTACAGGGAGAGCGCTGCTCTTTGAAGTTAGTGGCTTAATTCCCATTGTCTCTGATGGGAGCAGGACGGGGGTTTATATGGCATTTACTCCTGTTATTGTAGACAGGCATCTTTTTACATACGAATTAATTTGGCCTGTGTTAGGGGAAATTCCAGTCTTCTGGTTTCACTATAATCTTGTTCACTTCCAGGAGAGCGTGCGTGGCTGTGCCTGTGAGCCCTGCCCATTCTCCCCGTGGGTACCACGGACCATGAGAACTTGCAGAATTCATCAATAATCCTATATCAGGTTGATTCCTTTTTATTTTTTGGAGGTGGGGGAGGATGAATTCTGAATGCAAGCAGTTCTAAGTGGATTTCTTTTATTGTTGTTGTTCATCAGCACCTCTCTGGCTCTTGCAGCTCTGTGGTGGCTCGCCCCGGTGCCGGTGGCTCCCGCAGGGACGTGGAGCGATGCTGCGTCCGTGGCCACCGCAGCCAGGTGAGGAGCTGCCACCCACACAGGAGGCTACAGCGCAGCTGCGGAGCACACAGGGTGCAGTTCTTCAGCCAGATAAGTGACTGTTTCAGTTTATCCTTTTGACAAGAGCAGAGGTTTTCTATTTCATACAGTCACAAAAGGTGAGTGTGTAGTGTTTAGAGAGAAGGCAGCTCAAGCAGTGATCTGGGTGCAGAGAAATAGGGAAAAGGCAAAAAAAAAAATAAGTCTTTGAAATGATCCCACTTAACTGTCAAGTAACTATTATCATGGCACAAACCCAAATTGATATGCTGCCTCCAAAACACTTTGATTCACTCCTGCAGCCAGGTGCTGAGAGTGACTGTAATAATATAGGGTGTTACAGCAGGGAATCACACAGGGGAGCAGACAGGCAAGACAGCAGTGAGAAAGCAAGGTTTCCGCTGCGCAGGAGAGGCAGAGGCTTCAAAGCGCCAGGAAATCCTTTCAAGGATGTTATTGTCAGAAGCCATTCAGGAGTTTACTCGTGATGCTCCCTGCTACTGTTCTCTCCCCAGCCAGGAAAAAAAAATAAAAGAAAGAAGCTTTTGTCCTGGCAAGGCACTTCCTCCCCCAGAACTTCATCTCTTCCCCCCCAGAGGGGAGGTACAAGCTATGCCTGAGGGATTTGTTTTTCCTTCCACTTGCTCACAGGCTTCCTGCTTTTGCACCTTGTGGTCATTGCTGCTTTGACATGAAAGTTCAAAGTGCCAGAGCCACTAGTCTCCTTTTACAAGTCCAGAGACACATAAATAGTTTATATCAGGCCTAGGAAGCACCACAGATTCCCACACTCCTGTCCTTCTCCTCCTTAATCTAGCTGAAATCTCTGGCATCCAGCAGAGCTGTTACAAAGCAGAGGAACTGCAGTTTCCTTTCTGCATCTTAGCTTCAATGCTCTTTCTGCCAAGCGATGCTGATGGCAACCTGCTAGCAAAGGAATGACTGCTGGCTTTAGATTGAGCTTCCCAAGCCTGCTACCTCAAGGCTACAATACAAATACCAGTCTCATCCATTACTCCAGGAGTTTCTGGCATTTACCCTCAGCTCTCATGCCACACCTGCTTTTTGTATGTTTAATATACGCTCAAGGCAGTTGAAGCAAAATCAACATAGGAAAATCCTAGAGCTGTTTTCTTTCCTCCCTCTCATTGCTACCCTACTAGAGGACGATTGCTGTAGAAAAGGATGAGGCAAAAACTCGTTTAGGCAGAGCTCGTGCACTGTGGGCAGACGATGGGAGGGATGTGACTGTGGGAATACTAATATATCCCCCCACACACACACTGTCTGACTGGAACACCCCCATCACATTGAGGAAATTGGTTTGTATTTAATTCTGCTGATGTAGCAAACCAAATCAGAAAGTCAGTTTATGGCAGAAGATGGGGGAAAAAAAAAAAAAAAGAAAGAACTGACCTGGTTTATTAATCCTAGAAGAGACAGGACTACATTAACCAAACCCAGAACCTCCAAAAATGCATCGATTTACGCCTTAAATCCTTGCCATGATTTTGATTCTCATTGCCTGGGTCTGGACATACTATAAACTTGCATCACACTTAGATTTCTATACAGGATTTGTACATGAGAATGGACAGGATTCCAGGCTGCTCCTTTAAATCCTTACAGGTGATCTATACTTGAGACTGAATTTATGGCATGCAGTCAGTGTAGTCTGACTGATCATTTTTGTTACAATTGCTTATTCTGTGGCAGTTATTGTATTTCAAAGCATTTTAAGAGATGGAGACATTTATCAGAGTACCTTTGAGATGATTATAACTACAGGAGAAGCCCCTTAATTGGGAGATTGCATAAGATGATATTGTATCTTAAATGCAAAGGAACAAAAAGAACAGAAATAAAGGGAAAAACCTGCAAAATGAAAGTGTCATGAATAAAAAAAGGATCATCACTAGATTATAGTTGTATTTCATCTTAACCTTGCCTTCATTTAATCTTTTTTTGACATTTTTTCCCATAAAACATTCAGGCTTGAGATTTTGCTGGCACTTTCTGCACATTTTTAACTAGATCTATGTAGAATTTTCTATAAAATCAGATCAACTTGCAATATCTGGTGTCTGCATGGAAGATCTGGGATTGCTACAGCCTCAGATCAACCCAATGAAAGACGTTAAGGTTAACAAGTCCTTCCTTCTTCCTCCTTCATTCTTAGCCAAACAGGTAAGTTACTTTTGAAAACTTAGTTTAAAAAGACCCAAAACTTCAAAAATGAAACAAAATTTGAATCATGCTGACTAATTTTAATGAAAGTGTCACACTACTGTGCACTTCTCAGCTTGGCAACAGTCTTAAGTCTTCACATTAATGCCCAGGTACAGAAAACATTTATCTCTACACACATGTGTAACCTCAAATTAAAAATGCTGTCCCAAAATAGATTTCAAGGAAAGCATTCAAAATAATCCTTAATTCTGCTTGTGAAGGATAATCTGAGGTCTAGCAAAAGCCATTTAGTTCTGCAGATGTGGGTCAATGAGACGGGACCATTGCTTCTCCCAGTGCTCATAGACACTAGGCTGCAAAACAACTCGTACTTGCTCAAGTCGCATACGCCTAAAGGGTCTTAGACTTAGACTTTGATTTTCTAAATCTGTATAAGAAGTGGAGAAAAACTACTTTCACCTTCATTGGCCCAAATCAATCCCTGTAGAGTCCCACAGAACCCTACCTCTCAGTGCAATGATTCCTGTGGGTGATGTTAGCAGGAAATTTATGTCCATTGTTTCTGTATTAAATGAACTGTTGGGTAATGGGTCACTCACTGTTCCAGGTGACCTTAGTTATTCCTTGGATGTTCCTGTAAAGCAGTTAGATTAAATAAAGCATGTTAGATTAAGTAAAAATGACAGTCTCTGGTGCAGTTTGTGGAGCCATATTTGTTGTGACTAAGGGACTGAGCAATGCAGGGTAGGCTTTCCTCCTTTCAGATTGTTTACTGCTGCAGATAGAACAAATGTTTCTGTGGATGAAAAGTACTATTTTTAACTTCAAGAGGAATGAGGTATTATGCCTTATTTTGAGAGTAGAGAAGAAAGAAATTGCACCTAAAGAAATGGAGAATGTAGCTTCTAACAGCAGCAGAGGCAGAGATGCTGCAAGAGAGAGAAGTGCAGCCAAGCCTGCCACTAAAATAGGTGCCATGAAGCCATCTCACCTCCTGGGTACACTGCTGTGTGGTCAAGCAAATGGATTGTTATGAGTCTTGATGGAATATTCATGTACCTGGAAAATGATTTACTCTGTTAATTTTAAACCATTCTGAAATAAAGTAAGGAAAAATCCTCCAATGCTATATCCTGTCACTAGAGAACTTGTACACATACAATCCACTGTCTTAACCATGGTGACATAGTGACTGGTCACTTTAGGGAGCAGAGCTCTGGTACCTTAATGACAGTAGGACTTATTAGTGATAAAGTTCTTTAATGTTTCTCTTGTTCTTACATGTACAGATTCAAGATAATATATACATTTATTGCAATGACTGCATCAAATGTTCTTATTCTTTGTTCTTCTTTTTCCAAAAATAGGTATCGTTGAACTATCCATGTGCCTCTTTGTCCATCACACAAGGTAATAGCCACAAAGCCACTCTGAAGATCTGCTACTTGATGTGAAAGTCGTGAAAGTTTGTGGGAGGTAAGACTGAGCAGATAAACTCTGGGGTTAAGGGCTGTTAAATTGCCAAGTAGTAGCTTGCAACTACTGGGAATTTAATAAATGATGTTTAGCCTTAAATTACCTTTGATATTGCCATCATCCTTTACAGTTGCTGTTATGCAGAGATAATGAATTTCCAAATTCTGAATTTTGGTCATCTCTGTGGCACAGCTCTGCGTTTCAGTCATACACATGCCCCTGCAAAGTACAGTTTAAATCAGCACATAATATTTTTCACTAAATTAGCTATTAGTTCAAATTAATGCTGTATGATTTATGTGATCACTTACATGTGATTCATCAATGCAACTCAAATATTGCATTAAGTGGCCACAGTCAGTTGTTCATAATCAGTCTAGGAAGTTTATGAAAAATAGCCTATGTAAAATTGTGTTAAAAATCAAGTAATCATTTGGAAGTCACATACATCTGTTACTTAACCAAAAATCAGATTATTTAATTCACAAAAAAAATCTGATGAATATTTGCAGCATGACTGTTCTCAATCAGTATGAACAGAAATGTATGCTGAAGATATTTTAGAAGATGTGGAAACTCTCTATCTGCTTTAGCTATTCTTAAATTATGCCAGGAAAAAAGTACTAGAATATGTGATTTTCTTCCAGCAGTTTACCTTAATCAGCTACTATTGTCTGAGTTTGTCACTGATTGTCACCAATATTGTCACTGCTTTTGTGTCACCAAGAGCCACAAGAAAGAAAGTTAGAGAGACACAGGCAGAGACTGAAATCACTCCTTTTACTTTGTCAGTGTTGGCTACGTTACTGTGTTTCGACATGGGGGAAGAGTTTCACATCAATTAGCGCTGCTCAAGATTTGGAAAACACTCTCCAGTTTCCACTTCAACAGCACTTGCATTCATGTTGCTTTTCCTGTCCTACTTAGTAAGGGTCATGGTAGTTTGCTTGAGTGAGTGTTTTGGCTGAGAAAAAGATACCACTTTATTCTGCTGGCAAAATCAGAGTTTTTTGCAACAGATGTTCAGAAGTTTTGGAAGAGAGAAGGATACTTTGACTTACTGAAACCTTTGAAGGTGTTGTATACATTAATTTTTTGGTGCTTAATTAATTTCTTTCTGTAAAAGTATGTAAGATAGTGGATATTTGGCTCTTCTAAGTCTACAGTTATGTCGTTCGTATTTATCGAGTTACAAATAAGTTATAGAATCTTTTACTATTCCTCACATTCTACAGAAAAAGTTACTTATAAAAATTATGTAATCATATTGACATCAATTGCAATACTTCCCTAAAATTTTGATTAAATCCTTTTTTTTTTTTAATCTGAAATTTTATACTAAATTCTTTTGATTTATTGATTAACTGAGAAAGGAATTTTAAAGATGTACCATGAGAATTCTAAGGTGAATTGTTTAGGAGCCTGCTGGAGTGCTTTAATTCAAATTAAGCTTTTCTGTATTTTCTATTTCATACTCTTCTCAAAAGACACCTGTCAGAGCTGGAATAAAAGATGAATTCAATACTCTTGAAACTGAACAAGAGAGGATACTTGAGCTGTTCAGTATGTATAGTAATAAGTCAGTAGTTTAGGAGGAGCATGTGACATTTCTTAAATGGTTGTATCAAACGTACATGTTCTGGAAAGATAAATACCCTTTTCCAGAATACTTAAATACTGCTACTCACTTCTTTGCCTGCACTGGTGTCTTTAGCTCTCATTCTTTAAAACTCTTCACAAAGCTTTTCCATTATTAATTACGGTCATGATTCTGCAAGCCAAAACATTCTGATCAGTGAACTTTTTCAGAAAACTTTGGGGAAATCTGAATGTCCTTCACCAGGTATTCTTCTTAATACCCAGTGCTTTATAGATTTAGTATTAAGTGATCAAATAGCAGCCTAAAGCCATTCAAGTAATTGAATTCCATGATTTGAGACCAGGTGTACAAAGATGTTCAAACTAATTATTTAATAATTGAAAACAATAACCAGTATAGTTAAATCTGTTGCTGTTTTTCTAATGTTTATTAAATTTAGGCACCTGTGTCTTCTGCACCACTTTCAAAATTCTTACAAAGATATGCATAGCATATAAGTTTACAGTGAATATGATTAACTCGATACACACTCTAGGCGCTTAAGTGATTAGAAAAGCATCATTATTTTGTTATATAGATTTTGAACTTGTGAGTCTGCTTGTTAAATACTTGTTTAAATTCGTACATAGACATCAAGGTTCAGAAATTTCATTAAGAAATTCCTCTCCCATTTTCCACTGATTATTTGACTTTTCCTGATGTAGGAGGAATTACATAAATGATTTCCTTCAAAATCAGGCCAACATTCATAAAAAAATGAAATAAGTGAAAAATAACATCATCACCCGCACGCTTACAACCAGATCAATCATTTGACTTTTTACTAGTATAATTTTACTTCATTATATTATGTTTAGTACAAACTGCATAGAAGAACCACCTGGACACTCCTGACAAAATGGAGGTTAAAATTGATATGACAAATCATCTACTTGATCTATTCTAAATCAGACTATAACTTCTTTTTGAAGGGTTTTGTATGGCAATGCAGGTATTAAACTTTTTGTGCTTCTTTCACCTACCTTTGTTTCAAAATATCTGTACTATTTTAATTGCTTTCTGTGCCTTCCAGGCAATTCCCATTATTTTATTTTGCTAATATACCTGCTTAAAGAAAGACAACCACAAGTGGGACACTTGGGAAAGGTTAAAGTGACAATAAGATTAAACTTCTTGGTGTCTTTCCTTTTTCCATTATTTTTTCCTCCTCTCCCTTCACTGTTGCTAAGTAATAACTACTGGAAGGAATAAGTTTACAAGAGGGAATTGCCTGTTATTTTTATTTGGTCCCACAACTGCTAATTAACAGCAGATATGATAGGTCCTCCAAAGGTGTTAAAATCCAGCAAAATCTGATTTTACTTTCTGTTCCATTCTACAAGGAAAATTCTTACACTACATGTGAAATGAGCTACTTTAGCCTTAAAGTCATAGGCAAGAAGTATGAATATAGCAGAATAACAACACAATTTAGCAGCATGAACAAAATAAATGGACAGTATTAACTGTATCATTCCAGCAGTCTACACAGCAGTCCTAATGCCTTAACAGAATGTGTGAAAGTAAATGAAATGGCAGCATGATTACACTGATTACAGTGGTTGCAAATATGTTCGGCTCCGTTCATGCTTCAGTGGGGCTGTAATTATACTTCAAAGCAATGCTGTGTGCGGGCTGCTCCCTTCTTAGGGCATCCCTGCTGCTTGTTGCCTGTTATTTTGTTCTTAGCATCGTAGGCCCCGTCCTGCCAACACTTACTCATAGGTGTAAGTGTCTGTGTTCGCTGGTGAATAAAATCACCTGTTGTGCCTTTCGGGAGTACCAGCCATCAGCCCTTTCAGTTCTTGTCTAATGCTGCAGAACTGCCATCAAATAATAGGTTTTGATATGATTTAATACGGTTTCTTATCTCCGGTAGAATACACCTATTGAGCTTTCCCTACATCAGCTGGTAGAGGGTGTAGGAAATATGGCTGCTCAATATCAAACAGCTCTCTTCTCCACCTTGCCCCTAGGTATTAGTGCTGAACAGAAGAAATCCAAACCTTTGTGATTTGTCTTTGATTAGTGCTGCCTCATGCTGCAAGCAGTACTTCAGGAAGAAAGATGAATTTGTTGCTGTTGTTCCTCATTTCCCATTGGCAACACATGGCGGCACCTAGACTAAAGCTGACCATTGTATTTCATTTTAGAAAAAGGTATAGAAAAAGGAAAATACATCTTGATATGTCTCCACTTTGTCTATATTTCAAAGACACTGACATTTTACAGCAGCCTTTTTTTGCTTCAGATAATGATGTGGCAGCACCGAGGCAGAGTACAGTACAGAAGCACAATGTGGTAGTGTCTAGACTGGGGGTTACTGTCGAGTCCTCTAACTTCTCCTCTGTGCCCCTTGCTTTCCAACATAATTGCTGGCAATGGCAGGGTAATGTTCCCCTTGCTGTCTGGACTTTCTTTCTGTGGCTCCTCACTGTGGCAGTCTATGATTTGTAGAAATCTCTCTGTAGCCCATAGCTAAACCCACAGCTGAAGTTCTCCGGATGTGGGCTTCAGGTAAGTTTAGTTCAGCCACATGCTCCAAATATACTGTAGAGCAAACAGCCAAATTGGAGTCAGAACCAAAGAAACCACTCAGAACAAAAATGTATTTATTTGTTCCTGAGCCTCCTTGAGGCTGAAGTGCTCCTGGAAAATGGCTATGTAATTACTGCTGTGATAGAGAAAAGGAGTTTGGGAAGCCACAAAAACAATGGAGAATGAAATCAAGGACTGCCCAAGATCCCATTTGTGACCTTGGGCCTTTGCAGAGCCTCTGGAGCCAGCAGCAACAGTAGGGACAAGGGTCGTTGTTTGGGAGGAATCAGCAGACCAGGCAACGACTGCATTGGGTGCAGTTCGACCCTCATGACCACGTCTGCAAGTTCCAGGAACCTCTGTGGGGTTTTACCCCCTACCCGTGGAGGCTTTGGTCCATTTTTGCAGGCGTTTGTGTGCACACATTTTGCACAGAGCTGCTGCAGCTTGGGCAGCATCCTTAGGCAGCAGGCAATAGAGGTGAGCCAAAAGCAAATCTCCACCTCTCTGAGTCAGGAGGAGTGGAGCTGAACGTATCTTAACTTGAAGTTGCTCTTTGCTTGTCACACACAGTGATATATGAAGGTAATTGCTTCAGTATGCACTTAATTACAGTATTGTAATTAGCAGGTTGCAAGAGCAGATGCAGAGGGTCTTTGCATAGAGCAGACTCTGCTAGGCCATGAAAACATCTCAAAAAGAAAAGGGCAGAGCAATGTCATGCTGTAACGCAGCGCTTTGTGCCTGGAAAGAGGGTTAATTAGCTGATTGCTCCACTCTTCTTGCTTTCTTAAGGAGGGTGCAGTGAAGAGGAGGACAGGGACCAGTTTATCTCCATGGGTTTTCAAACCAGCAGGCAGCACCAAATTGTTATTCAGCCAGACCTGCGGTTCGACCTGGCTCCAGGCAGGGCCGGAGAGAGGCAGCGGGAGCCGCTTCCAGACATCCCTGCGCTCCGGAGCAGGAGCGGAGCTGGGCCGGCAGCGCTCCCATGGCAACGGGAGCTCCCCTCGCTCCGCGTGCTCCGCTCCGGCCACCCGGATGCTTCTGGCTGGGGCTGCGTGCGGCACTCGGAGCCTCCGGCGCGTCCCGTGGGTACTGCCCACCCAGGTCATTTTTCCAAGGATCCCTTGGTGCTCTACCCGGCCAGAGGGTACCCGGTGCCGCAAGGTCTCGGCTGTGGGTAATTCTTGATGGCTTCTAGGGCCAGGCAGCTCAGAGCTGGACAGGGACGTGGTGTCCTGTCCTGCCTGATGACAACCAGGACATGAACTCGGGAGCGGATTAGATGTGGTTTCAAGTCATATAAGTAAACTGTGTTCTTGGTAGCTATGGGACAGAGAAGGCAGCAGTGCTCGCTTTGCAAAGCACGTCAAACTTCAGTATTTCAGGAAGTGATTCTTTTACTTTAAATAAACAGAGATCTAAACTAACCTTCTTCCTATTTGGGAGCTTCACACCTTGTTGTGTTACCCAAATTATGTATTAGGTCCGAGAATTTGTATTGATTGAAGTTATCTGCCAAAAGGGATTAAAGTGCATAGCCTTTTTAATTGTGTTTGCAGAAGTCAGTACAAATTGCACATTTAATTATTATGTACTTAAAATCTGATAATCGTAGAAAATCAAATACACAGCTTGGTTGATTCAGAAAGTATTTTAAATAGGGCACTATTAAATTATAGAGTTAAACATTATTAGATATATTTATTCATGAGCGATAATTTGATATGTAACAAAATAAGCCAATACATGGTGTAACCTCTTGCAGTCTAATTTTCATGGATGAGCTCTTGCATATTTAATATCCTTCGAGGATATATTTTAACCTAGACTAATTACTGCTTTCCTCTTATTTCTGTTCAGTTTGACATAGACATTTGGCTAAAATAATCTAATATTGTTATTACTGAACAAATTAAGTAAATCTAGCTTATTTAATTTAGACTCTTTATTTATACAGTAAATGGTCTAGTGTAGATTATGACAATGTGCATCACACACAAACAAAAATAGCTATGGATGAAAGAAGACTAACATTAAAATCATCCCTAGAAAGAAATTTTATTCACATTACATGATGAGCATCATCGAGAATATTTCCTACTGTATGAAACTGTCTTATAATATCTCTTTGTCAGATCAGCCTGGTACATCTATGAAGAGTAGTAAAATAAGAATTTAATGGTGATATAAGTTATTATTACATTAGTGAGACAATTGACCATAAAAATCTAACAGCATAGCTAGGCAGCTTATCAGAAACTTTCAAAAGAAAAAATATCTTAGCAGGGAGATTTTTTTATTTTAAAGTAGGTTATTTTATTGACTGAGAACTCTTGTCTTGACTTCGATATACACATTAAATTTCTGTCTGAGAAAATTTTTAATGAGACGTCTTAATTTTGTTTCTAATGCAGAGAATGGCATCTGTGAAAAACACACTGGTAGGTCAGGTGATGTGTTTGTATCGTTCTCTATAGTGTCAGTGACGTTAGCTGGCTGAGAGAGATCAGCTTTGCTTCTGCTTAGTTCATCAGACCTTGCTATACTTTGTTCGGTTAATTGCTTTTATAACATATTGGCATTTTAATAGATCTTTCTCTTACTAAATAAGAAAAATAACTTAAAAGAATTTAAATTAAGGTATCTATAATTTGTGTTTGATTTTATGGTTGTGATGACTTACAGTTTGAATGCTTTCTAAGAGAATAATGCAGTTCAGTAGTTCATCTTTGTCTTGAATCAAACTTGCTTAGTAAAAGTCACAGTTCTCAGTGCTTTTTGTGACTATAAAATCAATTTTTTTCCATGCTGGGTTGGCTGCAATAAACAGTGATTATTTATTTATTTATGTATTTATTGCATTCAGATACTGTATATGTTTACCTACTTCAACCTTCTTCAGTCATAAATCAGCTAAACTTCAAAACATGATAATCAAACTGAACTAGAAAGTAAAAACTTTCAAATAAAAAAGAATTGATATTCTGGCTGCCTAAAAAATATTCAGAAAAGTTCTGATGAGTTGTACCTTACTCGGGCTTACTGATACCAAGTCATAGTCAAGGAATTTTTCACTGTTTTAAGTGGAACATCTAAATGAAGGAACCAGTGGTAGTTAGACAAGTACAGGGTTTGACTTTATGCCTGTATGTATCTCTTGACTAACTTCATTTACACCGATGAGTACTAAACTAGTCGAAGAGTGATAAGAATCAGCCCTCTGAACCCTATAAAACTTCAGTGATGATCTCATCACCAGCCATGATTTAGGGAATGTTAACAAAATGACTGATATTACTGTAGTATTTTAAACAATTGTACCTTGACAGTAAAAATTACATGAAAGTAGATAGCTTCTTACTGAAATGAAACCAGATGAGTTTGGGCAGCTCTGAAGGACCTGCACTTTATCTTTGGAGGTTTCAGAACAAAATACTTGAGCAGTTCAGAGTCATATAGTAAAACGCAGGATGTAAAATATATTTCTATTATGTTGTTCTTTCTATTAAAGCCTTTTTTAGTTACACATTACCTGTTATCAGTCATTATGGGTTTTGGATCTAATATAAAAATTACCAAAATGTATTGGAATCTTAGTTCGCCTGTTGCAAATGCTTGTGATGATCAAGGGACCATAGCAAGATATGGACAGTGAAAGTTATACTCAGTCTTTAGTTGCAATGAGACCTAGAAACATCTTCTGCAAAATCAGAGTTCTATGCAAAGAAGTTTTTTATATTTCATATTTTTATTTATATTTCAATGTTTGCTTTTACTCCTTCCAATTATGGTAGTTTGTCTTTGTCTGACTGTATTAATGATGTTTTAGTTGAAATTATGTTGCTTATACCCAATTCTTAACATGATGTCTTCAGATATTTTCCCTGCACCTACCAAGCTTGCTTCAAGCTCTGAACATGTAGCCACTTTGAGTTTATATTTATGCTTCTGTCAGAAGCCTGTAATGAATTGGAATTACTTGAGCAAGGTCATCTGAATAACCTGCCATCACATGGAAGATCAAAAATTTCATTAGATATGCTTTTGATCATTTACTTAGACACTTAACACTTAAAATTTTATACCTAAAATGGCTGGAAAATGTTAAGTTTAGGTGAAAATGAAAAAAAAGGAAGTAAATGAATGAAAATAAGATAATAGAATTTTATGCTAGGCCTCTATACAAGTTTGTATAGCAGATATATTGTAATAACAATAAAAAAGATCTGATTTTGCTGTTATGTTGTTACCATGATACCATTGCAGTGATCAAATATCTTTTTGTGCCATTCATATCCTGAGATCTCAAGCTTACATACCATCTCAAGTTAATCATACCAGTAATCATACCATTTTCGCAGATTTAGTTATTAACATCAGTATTTGTGAAAATTGGTTTCAAGACCTAAAAGTAACCCAGTGAAGTTCCCTTACCTGGTACCTAAAAATAAGTTTAGTGGAATATACCAGAATCTTCTGGGTGAGAGAAAGGCTTCTATGACGACCTTATGTGACTCCTTCGCGTGGTCAGGGCCCCGTGGCAGGACAGGGGCTGTGCGGTGAGTGCAGTGAGCCACAGAGATGTGCTTAGGCCTATGCACTGGTACCAGGACTTTTCTTTTAATAGCATTTTTGTCTACCAAGAATGTAAAATTGCTCCCAATTCCAAAGGGTGGCCCTCCCTTTGTTCACTCAGCTGTATTTTTTCTGGCTAGTCTCTCGCTGGACAAATGTGCAAGGAGATGGAAAACTTCATCTTTCAACATGAAAGAATAGCAATGTGCTGTGAAGAGCTGTTTCTAGCGCAGTTCTCCTCTCATGTGGATTCACATTGTTGCTAATTTCCTAAAATCTGCCACCAGGGTAGCTTCCGACTTGTGTGGTGATGCATGTTGTGGTATCTAAAAATGACATGCCGGGGCGTTACGGGACTTACTAACCCAAAGAGTCTTTTCTGCAACTAAACTGAGTCACTTTTTAGCAATGCTTGCAAGTTTAGAGAACTTTGCAGTGCTCTCTTTGCATTTTGTATGTGCCTTGTTTCTCCATAAAGACACCAAGCCGGTAACATGTGCATTAGTCAGTGTGATACCACTGTGGCTCTTCTAATTGCTGGGGTGTTTTTAGTAATATTACTCACCAGCCATTAAAGATGGAGAACCAAAGTGTATTATCCTTCATTTCACTGACACCTTTGCACGAAACAATGTCAAAAGATGTGAATATTGGGTAACCTTCTCTTGTGAGTATTTGGCACCTGGTTTTATGAATTAGTATACTTAGCAAGTCATTTTTCTTCATATCTACTAAAAATAACAACACGAACTCTAAGAGGCTGTCAATGTATTGCTTCCCAGGGGAGAATTTTGCTCCTCTCTCTCATTTATCTAGGCATGTGTAGAGGCTTTTGACCCATTTAGCATAGATAAATGACCCATGATGTGAAATTTCCCAACAGTTTAATAATGCATTTAACTCAAAGTGACACTTGCTTGCAGCTGCCTTAAAGCAGTTTCCAGGCTATATATGTCTCTTTGAAATGATGTATGACAAGTAGGAAAGCTTCCTTGATAGAACCCCAAATCCCATGAGTGAGTAACAAGAAAATCCTTTTTAGATTGCCAGCAGCAAATTTATACTTCGCAAGTTTTTATTTAATTTTATCTGTTTTTCAGTATCATTTACAGTTATGACCATTAGTCTAAAGCTCATAGTAACCTCCATGCGAATTATTTTTTTCCTCACAGTAATGCATTGTAAAGGCTTTTATTGATTCCATTTTCCCCAAAATACCAGAAATAAAACCCTTGTCTTATCACTGAAAATGTTTTTGTAATCCATATACTAACTTATCTGTGTTGAAATTATATTACTTTTGAAATTCATGTTGTGAAACTGAAAATTACATTGTGTATCAGTTTAAAATCAAGAAACTTTCTTAACAAAATTTCCTTACATATTTGAAGATAGAAATCTGAATGATAGTTGTTAATTTTTTATAATTTAAATGCAGTCATTTTTGAGTCTATAGAAAGATTTTCATCAAATCTGCTTCTAGTGCAGTGAACAATTTTCCACAGTACCTGTTCACAATGTTAGCAGGAAAGATTTATGAAAGCAAGAAAGAAACATTAGACTTGAAGAGAAAACACAGTCTCAGTAGACATGATCAAATTTGTAATTGTTTTATGTAATACCATTTATTTCTAATACTAAAATAGAAGTCAAAATAATCAAAATAGCATCCTGTAGTATTTTGAAAGTCTACAAACAGAAAAAAAAAAATCCTATCATATCAAAAAAAAAAAAAAAAAAAAGTAAATATGGACAGAGAAAGGATTGTGCCCACACAGAAAGGTTAATGTGGGCTGGGGGAAAAGGTGGGGTGAGGGCACAAGCCGGATGATTGGAACGGAAACACAAAGTTCACAGGATGTTTGTTATTGCCATGTGAATCTTTTTTTTTTTTTTTTTCTTTTTTTATGTTATGTTGTTTCCTTTTTCGTCTGACTTTCATCTAGCTTGTTTATCAGCCACGGTGACATTCACCTTGCGTCGCTTCCCTTGCAGGATCCCCAAACTCATCAAGGTGCAGGATGTTTAGCAGTACTTTCTGCTACGTGTTCATAGAGCACACAGCAGAACTTGGCCCTGGCTTGCACAAAGATGAAATAATAGGAATAAGAAATAATGGGTCTTGGAAGCTTCCTCCAGAGAACTGCTCAAACAGGAGACAGGGTCCAGTCCCACATAATGCTGAGGTTCAAGATACGATGTTTCTTTTATTATTATACGTGTGGCATTTTGCAGAAATAAACAATTTTAAAAAAAATGTTTGTTAGAAAAAAAGAATTACAGCGATACCTTTGAATGAAAGTTCCTATATCTCAAGTAAAGTCTGATTCTGTGTAAATTTACAAGTATAATTAAAATCCCTCAATTTGGCAATATATGTAAGTTTAGTCTACATTCTTTCAGGGACAGAGAGTAATTTTTCTTTAGAAGCTGATGAGCTCCTGGCATTTATTTTAAGTCATCTATAAGGCAAGATTTTATGAGGAAGTATTCATTTTGGGTGCTTAACTTGAAATGAGTCTAAGGTGAGTAGCACTGAAAATCACTCTTTTGAGGTGTTTAATTTTGGACAATACAGAATTTGAATAACCACAATTGGAGAGGCACTCTGGCACTGTTACTATTACAGTTTATTTACAGTTTTTGGCGTTTCTTTGCCCTTTTTGCACCTGCAACACTTTACTCTTACGATCCATAGAATATTGTTCACTTCTTAATGTGTCAATGTCATTCTCTAGCCCTTACTTGCTTTTTAAGAATGCACACTTAATGGATGTATATTATCTTTATTATTATTACCTGAGTACTAAAGATTACTGCTTTGGCTTGGGATCCAAAATGAAAGGACTATTTGTTGTACACTAATCAGGCAAAAGAGGATCATTCCATATGACAGAGCAATTCAGGGACAGAAGAATTAATTAGACCCAGAGAAAATTCATCATTGAAATGACTTTTCACTAGGCCATTTTGAATGCCATTTGTTTGGCCAATTTGTATGATTTCCAGAGTTTGGATTGCTCTATCAATGTAGTGCCATGCTACTTAAATACTTCTTGTTAGTATAGCAGCATACAGCATCCAGGTCAGTATTATTATTCCTGGGGTTTTGTTTGTGTCTGAACCTGGCAGCAACCCTTGCTTCCAGTTTGTCGCTGACCTCCTCTCCAGCCAGCAGGCACAAGGCAGGTGTAAGCTCCTAATAGTTCTCCTGCAGACCATTACTGCACCCTCTTGGGACCAGCCTGCTGTTTCTGTACCTCGTTTCTGGTGGCCTCTCATTTACATGGGCTGCAGAATTGCTATTAAGGGTGGGTTTTCACTGCTCGCTGATTGACCCTAGCCTAAGACTTCTCAAACAGTAAATCTGGATGTTTTATTCAGTTTTATCTTATTCTGGCCCCTCTCACTGAGGCTGGGGGTGGTGCAGAGCAGATGGGAGAGGAGAGCGGGCTGCTGTGCGCAGCGCGGAGGCTGTGCGTGCGGCGGCCGCTTTCCCGGCGAGAGCGGCTCCAGCATCTCTGCTGCCCCGTTCAGTGCACAGTCACAGGAGTTAGCTGGAGTCACGGCCAGGGCTTCTGGTCTCACACCACGCACGGCTCATCCGGGGGTCCCACTGGCTGCCTCTGTAAGAGGCGTGTGGGGCATCCTGGCTTGGGTTTACTCCATGTGGATGAGCGGGCCTGTCCAAACCTGTAAACTAACAGTGTACAAACCATCTCCACCAGCTTTCTAAAGCTAGACAGCAGTGCATATTGGTCTGGGGAATGGGAAAAGCAACCCAGAGCCATGCTGGAGTTGGCCATCTACTTCTGAAAGGGCTGCAGTGCGTTTTGGAGGCACCTCTGTGGATACTATCTGCAAAATAGCCTTGCACGAGGCACGTGCAGCTGTGAAGGAGCTTGGAAAATCCCAGCTCCACCACAAACCACCTCTCAAGGACAGGAAAACATCACACTGCTCGCACAGCTACTTTATTCAGGGAACAAAGCAGCTTTCAGAAGGAGGCTGGTTGCTCATATAAAAGACATGTTGACAGGAAGGGCTGGCTCGCAGAGCTACATCCTTTCTAGCCTTGGTGCCGGGCCATCCCCAGCAGCAGCACGAGCTCAGGGGCACCTGGCCGGCAGGAGGGCCCATGTCAGCCCCATGTTTGGTGCAGAGGCCCCTCAGCTGGGTGCGAGCAGCGCTCAGAGCACGAGCTTGCCACAGCCATGGAAAGGGTGACGTGACAACTGCCCTGTAAAGAGAGAGGCACGAGAAACAGCAGAGCGAGGCAGGGCGCCCGTACCAAAGCTCATGAGCAAGCTCAGGGGCTGAGGAGAGGAGGAATTTCCTCCAGGAGTTGGGTCTCCATGAGCTCGGAGAGGTGAATTTGCTGTTGAACCCTTTGAACCAAGTTCACGTGGAGCAAGAGGCGCACGCCAAAGCCAGCACAGCGAGCGAGTGACCCGCAGAGCTGCTCCCCACGAGAGGCAGGCCCGGAGGCCGCGGCCTGTCTCGCAGTACCCCGGGTCCGCAGAAGGCCTCCTGAGAAACTTCCCTCACAGAAGGATTAATGAGAAATAGCTAATTCACTAGTGAAATAGCCAGGTGGCAGTTCATCTTCTTTTTTGAAATACAAAGTGATATTTGCACTCGAGCTTCCTATTCATAACCCAGATACAGGCTTTATAAATATTAATGGACTTGAGAGACATTATTACTGCATTTCTCACAAATTATATCTGTTTTTAAACATTTGTGCCTACCATGTTTTGCCAAAATAAATATAATCAACCCTCCCAAAGAAATTTTTTCCAGCTTCTTCTTTAAAGTGCAAGTTTATTTGATTTAAGCTCCTTCCTCAGTCATTGTTAATGAATAATTATTCAGTTTTTCAAGCTGAAGCAGATAGCTTCATTTGGTATGATTAATGCTGATGTACACCCACATTTGCATAATTACAAAATATAATAAAATAGATTCCAAATAGGAATCTTTGTTACTTGTGTTACCAAAAGGCAGCAGAAAAAGACATTACTTTTTGAAATTATCACAAGACACAGTTATAACATTCTGTGACTAAAACTGAAAGGTAAAATGCTTTTCATCACCATGCATTAAAAGACTTCAGCAAAATAAAAGTTATATCTCTGAGGCAGATAGAAATCATCTCCTGAAAGTACATATCTCCTGGAACAGATACTCTTTCCCTGATTTTAAGCATTTGGAGCTATTTTATGTGAAAATTAAATAACATTCTCCATAAGAAATAAGATTTGCCTTTTTAGGTTTTCTGGAATATTTTTTGCTTCTTAAAAGCTGCTTTCATTCCCTTTGCAAGTTTTCAAGTGCTTTTTACTGCTGCAAGGAGAAGCTCATTCTCCATTACGTGTGCCACTTATTTCAGTGCTGTAATGAAGGCACAGTAGACTAGAGAATATAGTCCTTGATGCAGTTTACATTTAATAACCAGTCTCCTTTTTCTAGATGTATTATTTTGATTCCAGCCAAGCCAATGTGACATGAGAGCGATTGCTATTAAAGTACCATCCTGCAACCTGCACTGTAGCATCTGCATTGAAAACAGATCAAATTACTCAGACCTCTTAATTAAACCAGAGGTAGCATTTGGGGTCCATCAAGTCTTAGGAGGAGAAGGCTGATACTGCAAAACAAATAAGAAAAGACCGTCTGGAAAATCAGAGCACCAACCTGGCAATTCAGTGTTCCTGAGGCTTCTTATCTGTTTTTTACTCAAGCAGTCCCTGGAATCAATATAGTCATTTAGCCAGTAATTAACCAATAATTTTTCTAAGGAAGCAGGAGAAAGAACTCCGGGTGGAAGGGGCAGCAACATCAGTGAGGAAATGGCCATAGGAGTAGAAAACAAAATAAAAAACAGTTCTGAGAAAAAGGGTTGAAAATATCTAGGTAGATA
>JAVCKT010015511.1:0-18538 GCA_032273925.1 Rhynchotus rufescens
CTGCACCCTGCCATCGAGCCAATTCCCAATCCACCTCCCCGTCCACTCATCTATCCCACACCTTTGGAGCTTGCCCAGGAGGATGCTGTGAGGGATGTTGTCGAAAACCTTGCTGAAGTCCAGATAGATGACATGCACCGCTCTGCCCTCATCTATCCAGCTAGTTGCTCCTTCACAGAAGGCGATCAGGTTAGTCAAGCATGATTTCCCCTTGCTGAATCCATACTGGCTATTCCTGAGCACCTTCTTCTCCGCCACGTGTCTGGAGACAGCAGCCAGGATGAGCTGTCCCTTCCAAAGCCTCAGCATTCCAATCCGGGTTTTAAAGACAATCAAGTGGAAACCTCCAGTCAATGTGAACAGGGAATGAAGCTCTACAACCCCTCCTTGCTCCTGAACAGCCTGGGGAGCTCAGCAACAGCCTCAGGGTGTAAGGACAAGGTGGGGAACCATGCAGCACCTTCTACCTGTGGTGGGGATCAAGCTCCATCCCAACGAGGTCACGCAGCTACATACTTCAAACAGCTTTTTCCTTGCATATTCTGAAGCCCTATGCAATATGCACTGAAAAGTGGCCTTTTTTCCCTTTCCTTCAGCAAACAATGAAGAAGAACTAGAGAAACAACGTTTAGCAGGTCCAGTTTAGACCATTAAGACACGCACCTCAACTGCCTGCCTCATTCTTGACACATTAATGTAGTAAGATTTTTCACTTAAAGAGGTGTCATTTTTTAATCAAATTGGCCTTTCAACATCCTCTTAAGTTGCAGCACACATGAGAAAAGACTGCTCTACAAAAAGGTTTCACTCCTGTCACCAAGTTAGTAGTTTGGAAAATCAATATGAACATAAATGCTTGGGACTTACCAGAGTAAAGCAAGGACCATAAAATTGAGGCTAACATAAAGGTAACTTCTACACACCTGGGCAGCCTCCTTGCAGCTCTGGACACCCACACTTCCAGCACGTACTTTGTGGTAAGCAGTTTCAGTGTGAAACTCAATATGCTCCATAGGGCTTGCCATCATTTATGGTCTAGTGGCTGCCACTACTGCATAAATTTAACTGGAAACTTTTGGGGGAATTTTAGTAACATATATCCTTCCCTGAACAGGTGCCATTGAGCTACACCCGTCAGCAACCACGCGCTTGTTTCTTAATCCAAAGCATGTGCAACCAAAACTTCAGAAAGAGCAACATGCCTCGGGCTCATTAATGTAACCTTTAAGAATATGAGATGAGGATGTAATTCCGCGACTCCCAGGGCTCTGTGGGAGATGGGAACACAGCTCACGTCCCTGCCCTGTGGCCTCGGTGCCATCTGTTTGTCTCCCGGCCCGGGGGATTTCATGCTTGACGCCCTCCCTGGTGGGATCTGGGCTGGTTAGTGCCAGTGCTGCTGTTCCTCCTCCTCATCCGCAATGAGCAGATGATCCTTAGCTGCCAAAAGCAGGAGATCATCCTCTCTGGAGTGTGTCTTTCCTTTACAGGCACCAATCGCCTTTTTCTACTCTTACCTACTACACTAGGTGGACTCACGGGGAGGTTTTCAGTCACAGGGAGTGCTTAAAGGCCAGAATAGGTTCACAACAGGCCTGTCCTCGATGAAACCTGTGAGTTTTTGTGAGAGATTTCCGAACACACTGCTAATTTAGGGATATTTGCCTTCTGCATCAGCATCACATCTTCAGTCTTTGCCCCTTTTTTCTCCCCATGCCAAGCAGGACTGTAAATTTTTGACGGATGGCTACTCAGCTTTAGCTACTAACATAAAATATAATAAAAATGACTGGGATTTGCTTAGTAAACGATTCCACAGCGTTTTTGCTGTTCACATGGTTTGAAACCAACTCCTCGGGACTTACCAGAGTAGATGAACAGCAAAATCATACAGAAAGTGACTCGAGATAAAAGGCCCTGTGAGAAGCTTGTGCTCTCACGTGCTGACCTGGTCTCCAGCATTTGCCCTAGCTCTGGTTGGTCTGCAGGCAGAAGTTGTGCTGTGAATGTCTAGCCTAGCAGCAGGGCTCAGCGTGGCGCTGTGGGACACCAGGAATATGCAGCACATTAGCCGTGCTCAGTGCTCCAGCGAAGAACTTTGTATTTACTATGAGAAAAGAGCTTTTGTCTTCATTTGCTACTCTTCTTCCTCGAAGGAAGCCCCAGGGAGCAGATACATCTACCATTAGAGAACAACTAGCTAGAAGTAGAAGCAAGAGAATGCTGACTTACTGTCATATTGCACTTACTGATATACTGCAATTCTGGATTTTAACAGCATTCATGTTTATCTGGATTTCAGCTTCTCTGCTGTACTATAAAATACTGAAACTGATTAAAGTCATGATGTAATTGCTCATTAGCAGTTATGGCAGCAGAAGTCCTACCTGGGAAGCCTTTCTGGAGAACTGAAGCACCAGGAAGCTACTCCTGAATAAGCCCTGGCCTGCAAGGAGCTGGCGGACTTGGTCACACGTTTGTGCCCATCCATTCCAGGGGCATCGCTGCTCTGGTGCGCTGGCTGCTTCCACCAAAGCACTTCCCTGCTGGAGAACTGGCTTTAGACACCTGGCACCCACAGGTGCCTCCATGACCCTGGCTGCTGGGGGTCTCCCAGTTGGCAGGACAGCCAGGAGGTGGCTGCACCCAGCGTGTGGCCGCGGGTGCCCTCCCTACGCAGCGAGCGGGTGCCCATGAGCACGGCAGGGAGCTGCTCTCATGCCCTGGCTCCACGCAACGCTCCGTTTGCTGCAGGGTCCTCCAGCCGCTGACCCTGAAAGCGATGCCCGGGTTGTGCGTTCCGTGGCGCTGGCTCTGCCCTGTTCCACTCGGGTAGGAGCAGCTGCCGACGCTCGGTGCTCGTGCTCGGCAATTATTCGCCTGGCGCCACGACCAGGGGATCGCGGAGAGTGAAATAGCTGCAGGAAAGGTCGCCCGTTACCGAGCAATGCTGCCCCTGCGCGTGGCGCCCGCGTTCATTGTATTCAAGCACTGACAAAATGCAGCTACTGCAGTAACTCCGCTAATGAGCTGTTACTTTTGGACAGCTTAGGAAAAAGGGCGACGTTACAAAGGTTCAATTATTTGTCATTTTCTGATGCCTTCCAGTTCCTTCAAATTGGCTGCCTCAACATGCAGAAAAATCTTCTCTCCTTGGCCTACTCTTGTGAACCATGAACCAGTGAGACTAGCTGCCCTTCTAATTTCAGTATCAAATTTGCTACAACATATATACACTACAGGGAACAAAGGTTCCCTTTAAAAGCCGGAGTACTTTTCTCTACAATAGTATTTTTGGTTCACAAAGAGTAGTAGCTAGGTTACAAGTTGACCGCGCTGCCCTCACAGTGGGATGGTAAAATTCCCCACAGTTTTTATAAAGCCAATCTTGACAATTTTGATCCAGGACTGTGACTGGACATGAGACTGTGAATCTATGAACTCCCCAACAGGATGATCATTTCAGAACTACCATTCATTTCAAGCAGTTGCAGAAACAACAACTTATGAAGGAGGACAGTGCATTGCACTAGAAGCCTTCACAGAACTATGCCGAGGACATAGGGACCAAATACTCACCTGAACTCAAACGTGGTGTGTGCTGTCCCACTGTACAGCTTATGAGAAGGTGCAACGTGAAGACCTCGGGCACTGGTGTTCACGAGGAATTCATTACTTCCCCACAGCCCTGCAAGCTTTAATCAGTCCCAGTGTGACCCTAACTGCTGGGCTGGATGTTCTAATGAAGAGAAACGGGGTCAGCAAATGCTCAGTGACAAACATGCCCACCACATCCACACAAATGCATTCATATTGTACTATTAAACTTCCCGAGTTTCCCAAACAGGACAGCTGCATCCAAACTCGGCTCAGGGCGAGCGTGCCAAGGACCATTTCAAGAGTGCAAGGACAGACCGCAGGGGCCTGACAACATCTCCTGGGTTCCCCTGATTCACTAGGACAGAGGACTTAGCCCAAAATACTGTACTTTTCAGGATGGCATGGAAAGCCTGATGCAGATAGGGAGTATTATCACTACTGTTTTACAGATGGTAAATGTACAGAAAGACTGTGAACTTATACAGGATGATTTTGGGGTAGAGAAACCAGAGTCTAACTCAGGTCTCTCTCTTTTTTCTCTTAACACACTCCTGTCTTTCTCACAACCGGACATTTTTTGAGAATTTTTCAAGTGCAAAAGATTTTTTAAAATACTGCCATTAACTGATTTATTTTAGAAACTTAAAAAAGATTTAAATTACCTTTTCTCATTTTTTTTCCTCTGAGTAGGAACTTTATGCTATGAAAGTGCAACGCCTGCCTCCTTTTTGCAAAGCTAGAAACGACCCCTTCCTCATAAACAAAGATCATTTTTTGGCAGCAGTTACAAGACTGCAAAACATCCAAAGCCTTTGATTAATCTTGGACCTCAACGGCCTTCGCTTTGGGCCACATACATGTGTTAACTGGGGAAGCAGGTTGAGGAGGAGCAGCAGAAACAGTTTTTCTGGCAGCTTATTGTTTGTGCCTGACAGCTGTTGGAAACTGCTTACATGCTGGAAATATTAATAGTCTTGATGGAGATAAGTGAGCCAGGGAGGCAGGAAGGAGAAGCGCTGTTTGTCACACGGCTCTGCCACACGGCTGCAACTTCTCCTGGACAAGTCCCTTAATATGATTTGGCCCTGGAAAGCCCTCGGCAGACAGAGAGGAATGTTTGCAAGGAGCAGGGAGCGGAGCAGGGAGGCAGCAGTGCATCCCAAGGCCAGCGTGAGGCCTGCGCAGCAGCACCGGTTACTTCCCTCTACACACGAGGGAAGAGGCCGCTCTCCTCTCCCTCCTCCAGACCTTTTTCCGAGGCTCGCGCCGCCTCCCCATTAGCTGGCTGCAATGTGCTCTACATGTGCGTTTGCCCCGAGGGCACGCAGGAACCAAAGCTGACACACAGCGCAGCTGTCTGCTTATTAAGCAACAACCTCTGCTGGGAGCACACTGAGCTGCTCGCTCGGCATCGGCGCTGGCTTCCGACAGCAGCACTCCAGGTGGGACGCGGGCTGGAAAGGCGACGGCACGCGGATCCCGGGCAGCCTCGGGAGCCTCCCAGGGCACCCGCTGCAGGGAAGCCAGGCTAGGCTTTCACTAGCAGGGTGAAAATATAAAATATGTCCTGCCTGGCTCGCTGGGACTGGTGTTCCTGGCTTTCACTAGGGCCTTCAGGAAAGGGGCAGGCTTGCCTGCAGGGTCTGTGCGTTTATTTAATTAATGCTCTCAGCTGATGACAAGAAGCTGATAAGAAGCTCCTTGCATGTTATAATTTTGTAATTCTAAAACAGATAGGTAAAATACAAAACCTTCTCTCTAAGTAGTCCCATGGGTATGTATCCTTTTCAGTTTATTTTAACATTCCTAACTATAATCATCACCTTCTCCAAATGCAAGCATATTCTCCTGAAGCCTGAAACTTCCTCAAATCACTACGCTGCCTGAATTCAAACACCTCCTCAGATGCAGAGTTGGTAATGCAGCTTGAAAGCAGAGAAAGGTCTTGCAGCCCTTCCTTAGAGTCTGTGTTTTCAAGCTCTACTACACTAATATCAAAGTGAATCCAGAGTTAGGGATCCTCCTGGACAATGGTTGCTCAAAACCATAAAAAAAAAGAGCTTACCAGTAGTAACCACGTTGTCCTTTGAAAATGAAACAAGTGCGGACGGGGGAAGCAGAGGCAGTCGCGGCTCCGTCACTCACTACCACTCCCTTGAGAACTGCTCAGCAAACTGGCAGGGTAACTAAAAACCCTGCGAGATGCTTAGGCCTCAGTAAACCAAAAGGCAGGGTTTGTCTCAACATTACATCTGAATCATAAGGGAAAGAAGCAAAGTTATCCAAATATTTTCTCCCACCCTTTGTTTCAGAGATCTGGAAAATGTAAGTGTTTTGGAAGTCTCAGATGGGATAATAATGGACAGGTCAAAGACGCCGGAGAGGCTCGAAGCCCAGGAAAGCCTCACAACAACAACAGTGTTTTGCTGCGTGCCCAAGGGCTGCAGCGCTCCAGGTGCGGGAGCAGGCGGCGGGAAGGGGCCGCCGGGTGCTGAGGACAGCTCCCTCCGGGCACTGCTCCCAGACCTCCCTCCCTGCTGCCTTCCTTCCTAAGCAGGAAACTTACTCTGTTTTTCCTCAAAGCAGCCCTGCAGTCATGGGATTCCTTAAAGAAGCACAGGGCCCTGCTGCACAAGTGCTGCCAGCCAGGACGGCGAAGCGACGGCGAGCAACTGGCTGGTGCTCCATAAATAAAGAGATAAAAACGGCACCGTAACACAGAAAAAAGGCTTGCTGTGCTTTGACCTTACCTGTCAAACACTGTCTGCCCATTTCTACCCCAAGTTCTCTCTGGTACAGCAGAGGCACCGGGGAGCCATGCAGCGGGAAGCAGGATGGGCAGCAAAAACTCACATGCTCTTAACTTTCCTATTTCCCACTCATGACATGGGAAAAATGGGAGGAAAAAAATATAAGCAGCTCTCAGCTCTCACTTTTTTTTTTTTTCAGATATAACAGCAATGTTAAAATACCATTTTTCACTTAGTCTTGATTTGGTTGAATTTTAAGAAAGAAAAGAGCTATGCTGAGCTTTAACACGAGCAAAACGAAAACGGCTTTCCTGATTTTTAATAAACACAAACAAAAACTTGTGCTTTGGTTCAAGGCTGTATCTTTCCCACACTAGGAGAGCAGAGAGCTGCCTGTTAAACCCAATTACATGACACAAACACCACCTTGATGGGAGAATCTACACCACAAATTGCGAGTGTTCATTTACATACAGACACCAAGGGCACCTTGTGCCTCTCCCCGACCTCACGGGCTCGCAATTGCTATTTCAGAAAAAATCTCTTTGGTCAAGGAAAGCATTTTTCAGATGAGTTTATAATCATATGTTTTCTCCCTGCTAAAGGTTTATAAACCACCTCTTGTAAGAGTATAAGGACCAGGCAGCTGCCACCAGAACGAAATATAATTACAGCAAATAATTTTGCCCCTTGCCGTTTATTAGGGATCTTTTCATTATTCCTTGGACTAACGCTAAATAGCTCAGCTTTAGGCCTATTATCCTTGATAATTCCCATTCATTATAATCAGGGATAGGTAACGGCAGGGCTTATTATTGCATCCACCACTGGTGCCAGCGCCCGCGAGACGCACGGTGCCGACCGCCGCGCACTTGTTGCTGCCGAGCCCCACGCTGGGGAATTGCTCTGCGTTGGTGGCAGCCAAGCAAGGGAGATCCAATTAAAAGACCATCTCTCCCAAACGAGTGGGAAGGGCCCGGCTTGAAGCAAGCAGGAGCTGCCGGGGCTGCGGGGGCCGCGGGCCGGCACCTGGTGCTCCCAGCCTGGCGCCGTCCTTGGCAGCTGACGGCGCGGCCGCTGGGCCAGGTGGCTGCTCCTCAATGCCACGAGCCCGGCATTGTAGGGTTAACAAGGAGCCCGTGCAAATCCGGTATTCAGGCAGCACATTCCGCCCTTTGTGGCGCTCCGCACAATGTCGCTTAAAATCCATTAAATTAAAATAGGCCGGTCATGCGCCCCCATTGCAACAGGTAGGGCGGGAAGGGCCCCGCGCCCGGCAGGACCCACGCAGCTTCCAAAGCAGAGCTTTGTTTTCCCCCCTCCAAGTGTCCTGGATTCCCCTTTTGCCTCCCAGCTCGGCCTGGGTGCAGGCAGGGATGTCCCTGGGGCTGCCCCAAGCAGAAAATTAAAGCGCTGTCGTGTGCTTTGGAAATCTGGGGTTCCCTCTGGGGTCTCCCTGGAAAGAGGGAAAGGTCGGAAGTCGAAAGCACCAGCGGTTCCTTCGGCAAGAGGTAGGGAAAGGCAATCAGCACTGTGACTTGCTCTGAAAGGTTCTGCTGCTTCTAAAATTAAAGATGAATCCTTTCATTGGGTTTTGAGCAACACAAATTGGTCACAGAGTTTTAATTGTGGGGGAAGAAATGAGTTAAGGAAAGAGCTCTATAATTCAAACTGCTTGGACATATAGGAGGAAATTGAATTGCATAGAAAAGAGCACTGAAAACGCAGCAGGGTGGACTGAAAAGCAGACGAAATGCAACAAGAGCCCTTAAGAGCAGGGCTGTGAGGCCGCACTTTGGCATTCAAAGGTATTAAAGCATCCTGCAGTACAACATGCAGCTGCAGTTGGGGTGACAGGGAAAGACCTGTGAACATCACAGAGGATGAACATCAAGCCCCCAGGAGAAGGTCACTCAGACACGCAGATGATGGAGGACTCCGAAATAACACAGGGCAGGCGGCAATGGCAACGAGCTGCTGCCAAAGGCTGTGCAGCCCTGCCCGAAGCGTCGGCAGCACAGAACAGGCATTCCCACCCGGAGGATCCCAGAAGCTGATTCCCAGGAGGGAGGCAGGTTGTTAAAACTGCAAATTCATGTGCTTTGAGAAGGCAAATGAATGAACTCGTTTTGCTGCAGAGGAGCTGTACGAGTGGGGATGCTGCCTGAGAAACAGAAGGCAAGTTCTGCTCAGATGGCCTCTGAGCTAACACGAGACAGGAGAGGGGGATAAAAAGGCCTGCAGACAACTGTGTGGTATCAGCCCCTTTCTCTGTGGCTACCAAAAACGTGCAGGAGCCCCAAGTGAAAGAGCAAAGCCGGGCTGCTCTATAGAGCCTGTCCCATCTGCTTGCGGCCAGACCTTTTCGACACCCCTCATTCTTCAGGCACAGCTGCAGCCACCCTCTGCGCTGATCACTGACACCAAACTGGTCGCTGCTCCCCCAGAAGGAAAATTCCTGCTCCCAACAATCTGCAGATGCCGATGCTGAAAACCTAAATACCTGGTACACAGGACACCCCTCCACAGGGGGGCCAGGAGATCTGCTGCTAAACATAAATTCACTGGCTATAAAAGAAAAAGACTCTGCTGGTGTTGGGGTTTGACAGCCATCACCAAGACACAGCCTGAACAAAAAGCGGGCAAGTTTTCCTTCTTTTTGTTCACAGCTTTCATTAAAATGCACCGATTTCTTCTTATTAACACCACCATTTTGTGAAGACAGTGCTCTTCTAGTTGAGTATCTGAAGTTCTTTGAAGTCCTCCAGTGCTGAGTCATTTCGGATATAAAAGGAGATAATGGTGATCCCAAAGAGAAAGCAGGAGTGCACAAGTTGAATATTTAATGAAGCATCAAAGTTGATGGAAGGAAATAGAGAGGAAGAAGATGGGCACAAAGGGGCCTATGGAGGGAGCTGCACAGCGGCAAGGCCGCGCGCTGCTGCCATTGCACCTCCCTAAAAGGAATTTTGAGGGCAGAAATCTTTCTGGATTTACTCAGGTTTTTTACATGTTTTGTTAAGTAAGGAAATACTTGTCAGGCTATGAAGAAACAACACCATCTTTTCAGTTAAAATTTAATTTTGTACTTATGTAAGAGCAGAGTTTTAAACATTCAGTATACTGTTTTAATTGCCACTTGATCTTTCTTAAACTGCCCCTTTCGGAAAGCTCAAGTTTTCTACTGCTCCAGAAACATAACAAGCAAATTTTCTCATTTTGAGCAGAAAGCTGCTTGGCATGTTAAGCATCACTTTCCTACAACATCCCTCATTGCAGGCGAGTTCACAGCTATCCTCCAAATTCACCCATCAAACTAGGTCCCATTTCAAAGGGGGGCATTCGTATTGCTAAATTAACTGGCAGCTACTAGGTTGTCCTGAGAACATCATTTCCACTGCAAAAAAACTCCTGCACAACTGTGCAATAATGCTTTCCATACTTATCTTTATGAATTCAATGAACTATTATGTAGCAGTTATTAACAAAAGCAGAGTCACAGAAGCAGGATCTCAGGCAAAATTAAGAACCAAAGGCTCCCCCCTTGCCCCAAAATAATCCAAAGAATGAGCGCTCACAACACATGTCCATTTTTCAAACATGACTGTATCACAATCTGCATCAATCCCCTGCTATCTAAGCTCCAAGGTGTCTCTGTGAGCAGCCTGCAAAATTTCATCCATTTGCTGGAAAACATCCACGGCAGCAAAAGATGAGCCTATCCAAATAATTTCACTTGCTAATTAACTCCTGCAATACATTAGAACCCTGTCTTCAAGAGTTACCATAGCTGACCACAGTGCCTATTGCACCACCAGGTTTTTTATTCTAAAACTGCATTGTGTGGCACAACAGCAGCCACAGTGACACATAACTCAATTATTCAAAATCAAATATCTGTTGGATTTTTGTTGCTATATATATATATATATATACTTTTTTTTTTTTTTTTTGCAACATCTGCTCTCAAGAGCTGCCTTGGCTTTGCCTCGGTATCTCTCAGCCGCGGCACGCCGCTATCTGACCCTTGTGCATAATGCCATTTATATGATCGCATATTTATATTATGCTACCTTGAACAAGGTTTAACTACAAGGGTATTAGAGGCTGCCTATATGAGGCAGAGCCTCTTCTGCAGTTCAAAACAATGACCAGCACTTCTAAATGAAAAGAGAGAAAGTGAACATTAGCACATCAAAGGGCCCTTTCTGAAAGAAGAAAAATTGCATGATGCACACTTTAATCTTTCTGACAATCTATGCATGGATTGAACCGAATTCCATTTTTCACACAAATGTGAATGCTTGATACAAGGACATCTTTACTGACAGCAAAAGGAGAGCGCAGAAAGATATCCTAGCGCCGCCTTTGAACTTCCAAAATATGGATTAACACGTAATCATGTTTAACCACTGACAGAGTGGCACCTTCGTTCTCTTAATAAACCCAAATGATGGGAAGATACAGAAAGTGAAACAAATACATATAGGGAATAAGGAAGTATTTTTATCATAAAATTAAAAAAAAAAAAAAAGGAGGGGGGAGACAGTGCTAGTAAATAGAATAAATGCAGTATTAAAACAAATATGTGGCATTGCAAAAGCCTTGTGTCAGTCAGCCCTGAGAAACGCTGCTGCTCCGGCTCCCGGCGCGCACAGGGAAGCAGCTCCAGGAAACAAGGTGATGCTCCGGAGCAGGCGGGCACGTGGCACCAGCGCATGTCTGTGTGTCCCCTCCTCCAAATAGTGACTCCTTCCACGCAGTGCTGCAGACCTCTCAGCTCTGATAACCCCTTTTCCACCAAAATGAAACTTTGTTTTGTTCTGTTTTTTAAAAAGGACAGGGCTAGGAAAGGAGTATTGGCAATTAGAATATATTAGGTCTATTTTGTCGGCAGCTACACACCCCAAATATGATGCAGCAGCTTTCGAGGGTCACTCTGGCACAGCAATAACCGGCCACATGTGCAAAGGAGCTCACACTTGCCTGCCTGCTGAGGGCCCGAGCACATCCAGACTCCGGAAAATGTCTGGAAATACCTGGAAAAGAAAGGCAAGGGAACGGCTGCAAAAGGAGAAAGAAAAAGCACAAAGGAGAAGATTTTTCTCCTCTTTTTCTTTCCTTAGGATACTCTCGCTGTTGTTTTTCTGTGTTGCTACCAGGTTAAACCACGAGCCCACCTGCTTGCAGGGCGCAGGAGAGGCACTGGATGAAGTGTTGGCTGTTTTCTTACCACAGACACGGACGCAATTCATTTGCACAGCAGGTAAAGGCCTGTCTGCATTTTAAGGACAAACCTTATCAAATGCATATGCTGAATAAATTTGCTTCAAAAGAACTAATCTGCGTGTGCCTCAATCGCAGTACCTGGAATGACATCTCGGAAGAACTTAAATGCACATAACTCAACTAAGGATACAGCGCTTGACTTACAAAACTTGAGGCCTTTAGACTGGCCTAAAATGGCTGTTCAACGGCAGGGTCTACGTTAAGGGGGTGAGTTAGCATATAGAAGCTAAGCGAAAATTAACTGAAAATAACCATTTTGAAAAGTTCTGTTTCAGGAGAATGAACGCACTGAACATTCTGATTAGAACTGGTGCAAAAGAGGACGGGAACATGAGTAAACCCCACGACAAAAGATTAGTTGTGAGACCCTAAAGGCAGAAAAGTTTGCCCGTGTCTTAGATAACTGTGGTGCCAGGGACTCGCCTACTGGAGGTAAAACAAGGGACATCTGTTCGGCATTTTGCAAACAACTCGTGCAATGTTGGAGGCAATACGGGTCACTCGCCCGGAAAACACACCGGCCTCCAGCTCCATCCCCGCGGCATATGTCACTTCTCCAGGAGTGGCTCTTATTCAAGTCACTGGCCAAAATACATCCTAGAAGAGAAAAAAATATCGCCGGACCAGCGAGGTGTTTGGCCTTTTCATGCTGAAAAGGGTTTGGAGAGAGTCGAGTGGTTATTACTAATGAAGTGCTGGGTATTTAAGATAAACACAGATGCACCCAAATTAGCTAAACCACAACCGCAGAGCTAGAGCACTGTGCCATACATCCAAACTAGCAACAATCACTCATGCAAAAATATCTTTCCTCTTTTACCAACCTCTGTAGCTCTAAAGTCACGCCGGTGACCGTGATGCGGCACTGCAATTCAGTACAACTATTTGACTCCGCATTCTTAGTGTACTGAAATTATGATAAGATTGTTCTCAAAAACATGTTCTGATGCCCACAGAACATCGCCCCTTCTGACAGCTCAGGGGATAGTGATTTTCTTGTTATTCATTCTGAATAAATCATTAATTTCCCATGAATTCGGACGGCATAAATATAAAGCAGCAAAAACACTCAGAGAGCTCAGGAATAGATTTCTCCCAGCTTCTCATTCGCCGTGATTTGGGATCATTATTCTAATCAATACTACAAGAATTCCAGGACAGACGACTACCAAAAAACACCAAGTTGGCCCTGGTCACGAGGCTCTAAATGCAACAGAAACATGAAAGATAAGGGAAGAAAATATATGTGTGTGCAAGCTTATGCTAACATGTGTACACATGTGTATGTAACACACCACCATAAAACAATGTTCCTTCAATTTATATTAAAACCAAGAGTAATTAAGTCACCTCGCTTATTGTTCTCTGTATATCTTCTTCAACAATGACACAAAGGAAGAAGAAATCAGGAAGACCAAAAACCTGTGGTTTAGGTACTAAAAGCAGTAAGATCCGTACGAGCTGTTTATTTGTAGCCCCGCTTCTGCAGATAGTGCATTAGATATGGAAAAAAAAATCACAGTAAAGTAAAATCTCTCTAATTTGCATTGAGAGAGCCAAGCACTTTGTGCGTTGGCTGGGGCCGGGCACAGTGCATGTTGCTGTGGTATTTAGGAAAACACCGGAAACGATGGCATGCAAATCCTATTCAACAACTTGAGAATGCTAGGAGCTTTTACAAGGCAAAGAACACGTTAAAAGTTCATTAATTAAACAGTGCTTGTGAACAGATGGAATGGCTATCTGGGCTCTAATTACTCTAAGTTGGTACAGAGGTTTGCAGACCTTAATGAGGTTCAATAAAATGAATGATTACACATCAATCACAATTAGAGAAACCTGTAAGATGAGCCGAATTATCATGGCAACAAGTCATAAAACATGCAAACACAAAACCCAACAGGCTCTGCAGAAGCTAATCAAGACAACGTTTCATTTAAAAGAATTGTTTTAACTCAGAAAACAATTCCCCCTATTGACACGCGATTTAACTGCATGATGCCATGACAGCCTTGGATCCTGGAGAAGTGATTCGTCCCAGGAAAGTACTGGGAAGCACAGTACCTAAGCAGATAAACAAGACATTGATCTGCAAAGTGACCAGCTACACAAATGAAGAGAAGAGGAATCTTTGGATATACATTAAACACATTACTGCAAATAAAAACACCGAAACTTTGGTTTTTTTTCTTTTTAAAGCTTAACAATAAAAGAGATATAAAATGTTAGGTACAGATGCTATTTAAAACCAGTACAATTAGGAAAAACTTCTATTTTTTTTCTATAGAAAATAGGGTTGTTAAGGTATTAAAAACATGTTTTTTTTCCAGTTGTTCTTTATATCAGTTAAAATATATTCCTTTTTCCTTTTTCCAGTTTTTATTTACATAAGTGCAAAAAGCCTTCAATCTTAGATTCTAGAGCTTTTTGTTTTGTTCTTGTGTGGTACAGAAGAGACAGTACTTCTCATGAGTGAGAAATTACTAAATCCTTTAAAATACAGTAACATCTCCCAGGGAGGCCTTTGCTTATGTTTTCATCTAGCAGCGCAGCAGGCCTATATCTCATTAACACAAACAGTTAACATTTCCTCACTTAGAAATGCAATCATGACAGTGAGCTTAAAAGCAGCTGAATCAAGCAAAAAAGAAGGCATTATAATATGCCCTAGGTTAGTCACAGTTGTGGGAAATATTTTACACACTCTTGTCCTTAATTGACGATGGCAATGTTATAAAACTGGAACTCGAAAGCTTACTCGAAAGCCTACTTAAATACTTCAAAATCTTTGCAAAATCTGAATTATCTTAGTTGAATTTACAATATGAATGAAATATTAATATGCAGTTGGGTTGGACATACTAAGTGTGAAAGAAAGACTACTTTCAAGCATTTATAATGCATAGGGTTATGCACACAAAAAGGAAGTGTAAGACACTGTTGTTTGGATGAGGCAGTGCACCCCTTCCCCTGACACTTGTGGGAAGAGGATCCTCGTCCCCATGATTCTGCCCTGGGGCTTTTGGAAGTGCCTGGGCTGGGTTGGAAGGAAGGAAAAACACAACAGCAGGACGTGCAATTATCCAGTGTGGAGAACCGAGCAGGAGACACTTTAGGAAATCAAGAAACTGGAGAAAAGGAAGATTTTCTAAGACCATCAACTTGGCTACCTTGATGTGTGCAGTAAATAAACTTTTTCTGTAAGAACTGTAAGAAATTATGTACCTCTTAGGGGAGCCAATGAGGTTGAAAGGGACGGTTGGAGGTGATCTAGCATCACCCCCAAAGCATGATCAGTGCTGAATTCTCAAGTTAATTTTCACTAGAAATTAAACAACTTAAGAAAATCAAAGCTAAACGTAAAAGTACTTCCCTTGATGTGGCAAATAATTCTTGAAGTTTTTGAATGAAGTCAATGTAGCATGTACAGTTCATGCACTTCAGTTCAATTTTCTTCAAAAAGAAGGTTTGAAAAACTGGTATGAAATACATCAGGGATGTAAGCTTGTATTAATGTATAGATTTATGTGTTTGCCTGTGTACTTGGACATGTGCACATGAAAGTACCTGCTTTGCAACATCTAGTCGGTGCTCTGCATCCATGTGCCTGCAAGCCAGGGAGACACGGTCAGCAGTTTCCCGAGCTGCCACGTGGGCCAAACACGAGAGCCTCCCGAAGCTTCGCATCCCGGCCTCGGGAAGCGGTAGGAAACGAGGCTCCTTTCAGGCCAGGTTGAAAACACACAGCAGGTCAACGCGGTGTCACCTGCGCCTCCAAAGCGCTCTGCCCGTTCTCTAGGAAAGGCTGGGTTAAATCACGGCTTTCACCTCCCTTTAGAGCAGGCTTTTTGTCTCCGCTGGTGTTCAAGCTGGTGGATGGCCACCCTCAGCGGGCCCCTGTGCGGAGCTGCCTGGGGGAACCAGCCGCTTCAACAGCCCGGCCAGGGCTCTGTCCCTTGTGCACCTTCCCTCGGCTGGAAGTCGGTCCCTCATCGAGGCTGCTCAGGACGTCCATCATTTTATACCCACGCGCAGCATCTCACGTTCCATGCAAAACACGCTCTGGGTGTTATTTTTCCCCCCCACTGATTTTACAGTTGAATTCAACGATGGCATCGGCAACCCTTGAGTGATTCCTTAACCTGAACAACTCAGGGCAATTTCCCCTGTTTTATCAAAACACAGAAGTGACCACTGCCTGTTTCGGACAAAGGAATTATCCCGGAACGCTAAGAATTAGGATCAGCGATAGCAGCAGCTCCCTCTAGTTGGAAAGCATATTATTTTTCACCCCTGCTGAGCGTGCACAGAGGAAGGACAGCCAGATATTACAAGCATCGTATATGAAGCACTAGATGATAAATAACGCCTACAGTAATGAGTGGTTGTTTTATCACCTGCTCTTTCCAAAAATAAAAATGGCTTTTTATTACTCAGGTTGACTTTTGACTGCTTTCCTAAAATGTAACTATGAACGTTTTACTACAAATAAATTGCTTTTTTTTTCATTCTGAATTCACACATTCAGGAAAGCGACCTGCAAACCGTGCTCTACTTCATTTTAAAACAAGCACTAAAACTTGCAGACGCCTGAAATAAATCTAAAGGCTTCCCGTATCGATGCCAGAGCCACCTCCTTACATTTCCAAGGCTTTGAAAGTAAAGAAGAGGCTTTTTAGCCCGAGGGGTTAAAAGTGTGGGTGTGGAAGTGGGCTTTTGTTAGAAAAATTAGCAATGCTATGAGTCATTGTGCATTAGTGGCAGAATAGTTTTGCATCTTGTATGAATCCAGACACCATATGCCATGCGAGGGCCTATTACTTTATTGGGGGCTGCGGCTGACAGGCCGACACGTGGGTATCCCCAGCGGAAAGGCTGTCTCCTCGCTGCGGCGGGCGCAGGAAGGCAGTGATGTGAACACAGCAGACATTGTCGGGAGCAGCAGGAACAGCTGGTGAGCCAGCGCCGCGCGGGCTGCCGAGCCGGCATGCTAATGAGCGCCGGGCGCGCACAATGCCCGGCCTGCCGCGCGCCGCCGGACACGCGGCGCGACACACGGACACACGGACCGAGGGACACCCAGAGGGACGCCCGGAGGCCGCCAGGAGGCCCTGGCGGGAGCTGGGCTGCTCCGCGGCGCGTGGGCCAAGGCGGCGAGCGCCAGGCAGGCCCAGCTCGCGCTGCAGCCAAGGCCGGTTTTGTCTGCGCGGGGATTAGCCCGCCTGAATTCAATTTAAAAGGGAGAAAATGTCGCTTCTCTTTTTATTCCCCCTCTACGTTTATGATAAAGGAGAAACAAACAAAAATAACCCTGGGAAAGCCCAAGTGTAGAGCCGTGTTTGGAAGTGAGCTTTTAAAAGATACGAGGCAAGTTTGTGCTGCGAGAATCCCTTTGAAGTTAGCAGGGGCTGAACAGTAAAAAGCGTCCAAACTTAGAGCAAAAATACTATGATGATAAAGACTTTTGACTTAGAGCAAAAATATTATGATTACAAAGACTTTTGTCTGGCGGTTGAGTAAGGAAAAGAACCCCGCACAGGAACTCGTGCCCCGGTCAGAGGAGGTCTCGTGCACTAGAGAGAGCACTAGAGCAAGCAACGGGTGTTCGACCTCTACGTGCATCCGCTCTGGGAGAGCACGAGGGCGGATTCAGGCGATTTAGGGTATGTTGGCCACTTTCCTTACAAAGAAAACCAGCCCTCGCTCTTTTGATTTTGTTAGCGTAACTTCCGTTCAAACCAGACCTACATTCCCAGCTTTCTGAAGACCCTTGGGGTAGGGCCAAATTACACCATGGAGAACTGCACTTTTTATTAAAGTATTTTATTTTTATGGAGAATAATAGAGGCACTTTGAGGGCTGTCAGTTTGACCCATCTGTCAAGGCCACTCTTGACCAACCCCATGAGAGCCAGGGGGGCTCGTCACTGCACAAACCTTCACCCAATGGCTTTGGATGGGCAACGCGTCCCTTGCAGCACCTCGGCCTTAGTCCCTTCAGCTGCTCTGAAATTTTGCATTACTACCTAATACTCCTACAGCTTATCATGAATTTGTATCAAGATGGAGAGAACAGATCTTAAACCTGGCCAAACAGGAAATACAGATTGTTCCTCTTTTGGCAGCCAAAGTGCAAGAGAGGGACGGAGGATTAACCTAGGAAAATACGGACAATTTCAGATTGCTTTAAGCACCTTAATATTAGGGGCTACACTGTAACCTCTCAGATATTAGCCAGTACCAAATCTTATTTTCCTCTCCAAAGCCCATGGAATAAGAGTTTAAAGCAACACGCAAAGCCCCTGGCTTCCTGCAAAAATTTTCACTTACAAGGTAAATATTTTTCATGAAGAAACAGTTTCATTCAAAGTAGCTGCTTTTCCATGGCAGAGAATGAAACTTCAAATTCCCAACTCTGATCCGCTTTTAAAATTATATAGACTATACTCTTTCCAGCAAGATTATGGCTTTACAGTCTTTGATGGGGACTAAAAAGACACAGTCACATCATATGTATTTTAAGAAGCTTGTTTTCCATTACTGCACATGTGCATCACTAAATAAATCCAAAGATGACTTTTCTTCTATTTCTGTCTTATATTACACAGTGAATTCTCATTTCAATAGCAAACAAACATTTAATTCAAGATGTCACTAAAAAGCAAGTTCTTTTTGAGAACTGCTTTTACATCAGTTAACGAATAAAATTCTTGAAAGCTGTTGGGATTTATTTATTTTTCCTGAGGAGCACTGGTCTTCCCTGCTCCTTCCACTGCCCTGAAGAGCAGTGGAAAGGGCCACTTCAAACTGCTATGGAATTAGCTTGGGACTTAGCAGCTTCCCTCAATGATCTCTATCGCTTCCAACTGTGGAGAAGAAAAACGATGCTCCAACTTACCA
>JAVCKT010015513.1:8452-19949 GCA_032273925.1 Rhynchotus rufescens
CGCCGCGCCGGGGGGCATCAATATTTCAGTGCCTTCTCCGCGCGTTTCTAATTAAAGGCTGGGGCGAGGCGCTTCCCCGCCGCCCCCTCCCGCGGCGCGCACACGCTGGGGACCGTCTCGTTACGTCGGAGGGAGCAGCAGGAGTGACGGGGCGGCCGGCAGCGCCAAGGGGAGGGCCGGGGGGAGCGGAGCGGGGCGGGCGGGAAGGGAGGGCTCGTGCAGCGGCGACGCCGCCGGGGTTGCCAAGTGGAGTTTTATTGTTTTCCACCCACTTCCAAGTCGATACTATCTGCCGTCTCATGTCCTCCCTATAGCCTATATAAGCGGCGGCGGGAGATGGAGTAGTTGCGGACACGGCGGCGGGAGGGGGGCGGCCCAGCCGCGCGACTCGGACTCGCCGCCACTCGGCAAGAGGAGCCGCGACGGACGCGCCGGAGCGCGGCGCGGAGAAGCAGGTACCGAACCGAACCGGGCCGAGCCGGGCCGGGCCGAATCGGGACGGGCGGGCAGCCCCGCCGGGCAGCGCGGGGCGCGCACGTGCGCGGGGCTGCCCCGCGCAGCAGCTGCCCGCGCTCTGCCCGCGGCGTGCGAGGAAAAGGCACACGAGGTAGCGGCTCCAGCGAGCGCCGGGACGGCGAGCGGCGCCCCGAGCCGAGCCCGGGGGCCGGGGCGGGCCTCGGGCGCAACTGGGCGCTGCGAGTTGCCGCCGCCCGCGCACCCCCCCGCCTTATGTAACTTGAAAAGCGGACCCAGTGCTTTTGTCCTGTAGCGTTCCTGGGCCTCCCCAGCTCCAACACTGCCGGTTTTCTTCTTTCAGGGAAAGAGGAGGCCTCGCACAGCCGCGGATCTTTCCTTCTCATCCCCACCGTCACCCGTCGGGGCAGCTGCAATGAGTGGACTGCGCTCTCCCGGCTTGCTAGGGCTAGTGCTCCTCGTGTTCTCGGCAGCGTATTGCAAAGAGAAAACCGACTCCACGGATTTGAAAGGCAGGCAAAGTCTCTTAAATCTGATCATGGAGATCATTCAGGAACTGAAAAGGTACCACTTGGAGAAGGACAGTGGGGTGCAGTACTTCTCCAAACATGACTACACCTTAGACAGAAGGGAAGTGGCGGACTATGAGGGATACCAGGATGAGCAGAGAGTTGGTAAGTGGCAATACATGACTCTGGGGATTTCTTTTTCTTTCTCCACTGCCTGGGGGAACCAGAAAGCACTGATGTGCATGCTATCAAGAATTCATCACTTAGAATACCTGCCATTCCCCCTGTTACCAGCAACTCATATGGACTGCAACTTCAGAATTGCAGCTTCTTCCTCCGGAAGCCTATGCTTTTTTTGTTTTAAGTCCTTCCTGGGCTTAAATTACTCTACCAATAATCCTCTGCAGGATTAGGCTATGCCCTTACAGTGTTTACATTCAAAAGAATTTCCTACAGTTCCGCCTTATTAAACTTTTTACTCCTACTTACGAGTCCCTTTCTTACTCTGGTGCTAGCATCCTTGAAATACTAGAGGACTGGCACAGAGCGCTCTACTGCCACCCTCCCCCAGCCCTGAACATTTTGAACCATTCTATCAGTCATCATTCCACTCATATGCATTGCTTTTCTCTAACCTCCAGTGAAAGTCTGTATTTAATTGCTTATTTATTTGTAAGAGGACATTCAAAATTGTATAAGCAGCCCAGAAAGTCACAGCAACCCAATGATGAAAGCTAGGTAAAGCTCAGTTCCATGATGTACTTCTGTGCATCCATCTGAAAGCTGATTTGGCTTCTCCTGCTGCCGTGTCTAATTTATTGTTCAGTATCACTCCCAAACCCTGTCAGCATTACTGCTGCTCAGCTTACACCTCCTACTGGAAATGACTTTCTGAATATCTTCCAGCAGAGGTCTGTCCATTTTTCTGTTTCAAACTGGCTTTCATTCTGCTATTTATGTGTCCATTTATTGATTTCATAAAGCTTTTACCTTTTCCTCATTCTCACTTATATTAACAGCCATAATGATCAGCTGTTGTTGGTGACTGTCACTAGAATGCTACTGTAAATGTTATCCCCACCTGGATGATGAATGAACATAGGAAGACAGTTTTGTTCTACTTAAAACACACTGCACGTTTCATTTGATAAATGTTGAATACTTAAGAGGCCAGACTAGTAGTTGACTGGAACTTAAAGTTCTTAACTTGGAAGTTGGGCTGAGTTGGCAATCCCACATCTGTGTGCTGGTGTGAAACACCTAGCTCCTGGTGATACATTGTGTATGTGCATATGAAAGCACTTGAGAACAGATTAGTTCATACTACTGCCATTGGTTATTCTGTTGTTATAATAGAATTATTACTAGTCATACTGAACAAGTTCATTTCCAGAGGACTCTACTGCTTAGACACCTCCATTGCAGTTTAGGTATCACTTTCCTAGTGAGTCTGTCCCATGGGAAATGGCTGAATGAAGTATTAGGTCTTTAATGCTCTTTTTGACATAATTCGGTCAAATATGATAAGGTCAATTTTACTTACACTCACTAAAGTTAGAAATAAATGAAGAATGACTTCCGAGAAGTGTCTAACCTCACAAGTCAATCAGATGTGGATGGAAATGTTCTCTGCTTTATATCTGATAAGAGGTGCCAGGGGAATGAAAAAGGCTGCTCACGCATTTATGGTCAAATAAATACAGCACCATGTAGTGTATCATACACAAGCCTCACCAAGCTATCAGCATACAGTTTGTAATGGAGAGCAATCAAAGATAGCTGTAAATCAGGAAGACACAAGCAAAGGTTAGGGCTGAAATGGATTTCAGTAAACCAGTTTCATTTTGCCATCTGCTGAACACAAAACGCGAGGCGGTAAACCACAAACACGGGGAGCCAGAAGAGAGCAATTTGCTTGGGATCATTTCCTGTGAATTTTATTTACTGCTAGAAGAAAAAGAAAGATTCCTGTAAGCAGATCAATCCCGTTTCATGATTACAGCCAGATAGTACTTGTACAAAACACTTCTGACAAAATATTGGGTACATTTGCATAAGAGAATCAGAAAAGATTGGGATTAGGAAACCAAACTTAAATATATTTATTGATGTTTACTGTTAAGGGAATATGTCATTTCTGAGCAACTGTGAACTAAATTTTCTTAAGAGAATTTAAATTTACAATAGATGATAATGCAAACCACTGGCTGATCCTTAGTTGTCAATAGCATTAATGACTGCACACTTAACAGCTGTATGTTTCATCACCACAGTGCTCTGTGCATCTTTCATTGTGGATCCATATATAAAACCAAAGCTTACATTTTGGCCCACTGTACACAAACAAGTTTTCATCTCTGTGTGTCTGTCAAGATGTAGCAGTGGTTTTGTTTGTTTATTTATTTATCAGAGTTTATTCCTTTTCTTTTTTTACTATACTTGGCAAACATAGTTCCACTGTAGCACAGTGAATATATATTTTTTCTGTCCAACAGAAATAGTTCCAAGGGATTTGAGGATGAAAGACAAGTTTTTAAAGCATTTAACAGGTATGTCTTAATTTTGCATTTGTATCCATTATTTCATCTACAAACTGTAGGCTGCACTGTAGATTCTTCAAATAGGTCCTTGAGCTGTGCCAATTAATAAATTACTTTTCTTATGTTTCAGGTCCTCTCTACTTCAGCCCTAAATGCAGTAAACACTTTCATCGACTTTATCACAACACAAGGGACTGCACCATCCCAGCATGTAAGTGCCAAAAGCTAAGGTTAACTTTCATAAAACCTCAGAAAACTCCTAAACATAGTAGCCCTATGAAATACCAGATTTGTGATGCTGTGCTAGGCTATGTTTCTTGCAGGGAAGTGCTCTGAAAGGTGCTAAGTGAGCTTTACAGCATGCTTGCTGGGATTGTATTGCTGGTTACAACTTCAATGCAAATACTCTGTGGAGAATGACAGTAAACACTGCTTCCGGGACACCTATGCATAGATCTGTTTTGTTCCCCATCATGGGTGTTTATTTTACCTGGGAATGTACAATTCCTTTCCCAAACCTCTCGTATTTAGGCAGACACAAAACAGGATGAGAAAGCCAGATAGCACTACCTTCCTTTTATGAATTATCTTATGGAGAGCATAATATAGAGAGCATATAGACATTGTCAAGTCAGCTTGTCGGTGATCGTCCCTGTAAATCTTGCAACGTGCCTTCAGTGAAATACATAAGTGCATAAGTAGAACTTATCAGGGCTTAGTAATCCAAATGACGAACAAATTGCAATATCTCAGCAGCACAGACAATTAAAAAGAAATCAGGAATTGACATTTATCAGTCAGTAGATATGACTACCGATTAACAGAGAGGTGGATCTGTTGAATAAGAAGGTGCTATTTTAATACAGACTTTTTAGAATGGAGGAGCACTTTATTTTACTTGTCTAAGGTCAAGCAGTTGGGTCAGAGCTAGGAATAGAATCAAGTTTCAGATTCCAAGTTCCAAGTATTAATATTTCAGCCCAATATGTTTTAAAGGCATATTTATTAAAAATGAAGATTTTCTTCCCAATTATAAGGATTCAGATTATGACCATTTTAGAAAGATATCAGGCTACTTAAAACTGATGAAGAATTACAGATAACGGCTAACCAGGTCCTGTTCAGCTTACATTGATTGTAATGAGGGAGTTGTTAACAAGTAGTCTGTTTTAGACAAACACATGATCAGATTACCTTTTCCATAAAGGTCACATCGCAAACATCATTTGGCTCAGCAGTATCTAGTACCTTCAGCTGTGAAGCTGAAGAATAGGTGGCCTGAAAGCTGGAAATTACTTTTTCCTCATAACAGGTGAAATATTCCCTTACATAATGATTTCTGTGATGGTACTTACACAATGGATTTCTGGGTAAATGGCAATTAAAACATATCTCAGTTTTGATTTTTGGGATTGTTGATACTGATCTTCAGTCACCTGGCTGGACTTTTTAGCATCTTCTTAAAGCAGATTTCTTGTAACTCTTTGCATGTAATATCACATTCTGATTTTAGGTCAGTACCAATTCTGTAGGTAGTCATTGAAGGGCAAATCAACAACAAAAACACCTGAGATGTTGCAACAAGGTGGTAACTAGTACAAACATATTCCATGGGCCTACTTTGTGTAGCATAGTAGCACTGATGTATGGAAACTGACTTCGTTTGCCCTCTGTCCATAGCCAGCTTTCACCTAATTTCCTCTCGGTTTGCCATGTAAAAGAAAAAAATCCATGCGTCTCTTGATTAATTTCAAACAGAACTGCAAACTACAATTTTGCTACTGTAGCAAAACTACATTGCTACATAGCCGCTTATTAGGAATTCATCAAAAAGCAAGCATTCTAACATGAGAGTAGTTTTAACACGAGAACTCCGACCAGTAAGTATTACTGTGAAAAAAAGCAACCTAGCTAGTTTTAAGATTAAACTTGATACAGTTATGAACAGATTTATATGATGTGGCTCCATATTGTAGCTAGAGGATGAGTTTAATGTTCCTGTGATTCTAGAAGGCTCATCAAAAGAATAAGTGAAGTCATTCCACATGAGTAAAGGGAATTTACATTATGTTTCTATCAACAGATACCTTATTCATCTAATATACCAGTTCCTCCAGGAAGAATATATATTAGAAAGCTGTATTATATTTTAATTATGTTGTTAGACCTATTCACTGAGGACTGAATACTAAAGATGATTTAGCAGTACATTTTCTTCCTCTAATGTAGAAATACTGTAGTTACATGTTTAGCTCCAATACTTGAATACCGGCATACATAAATTTTCATACATACATGCACTTAGATGATGTCTCCATACATTCATGTTAATTATCTGTATTAAGGTATATAGTTGTATGCACCAGTTAGACAAGGCTCAGTTATAACTGTTGCACACAATTTCTAGCTCCGAGAAACAGATTTATTATACATATTTATATATATTACCGTTGCAAAACAAGATGTCAATTTATTATAACAATAATTTGCACAACTTTAACAATGTTGATTTTTCAAAAGCAAATCTGCTCACTTTAAGCATGTATATATTGTGGGTTTTTTTTGTTTTTTTTTTTTCCCATCACAGACTATAAAAGATGTGCCAGGCTTCTTACTCGGTTGGCAGTAAGCCCAATGTGCATGGAAGGATAAGGTAAGCTTTTTGATAGCCAAAGTAACAGTCTATGGCAAAGCAAAACTGTGGATTTTGTACTTAAAATGTGACAATTCATGGGAGTATAACAAGTGTGCTTTGGCTGAGGTATTGCAGTACTTTGCATCAGCTGTCTTAAAATCTGACAAAATATTGGCCATAAATAAAGGATACCCCCTACTGGAGGTATTTATATAAAAATACATGCACATCAGCTGTGAATTATTCATAGCAGTACGTAGTTATGTAGTTAGCAGAGAGTGAATTTGCTCCATAGAACAAAGCACAACAGCTGTAGCTGACTGAGTTGACTCAGTATACAATCGTGTACACTGGCAATGGAAGACCTTTTATGTGTGCAGCTGTAGATTTATGGTGTACATTTTAATATGAATTAATTACACATAGCTATACATATCAAAGCTTTATAAATACAGATAAGTTGCAGGTGCTTTTATAATAATTCAATTAAAATATATTACTAATATTGATAAGCTAACTTTATGCTACTCAGATTTCTTGGAATTTCTACCGTTCAGCTTTTATATCAATTAGTTACATCCTTCACTTTTAACTTAGGTGCACCTCTTTAATTTCTAGCACTGCTTTGGTAATTGCTTTGGCACCAAAACAACAAAAAAAGTACTTTCAAACTATCTGTGCTTCTACAGAATTGACACATAGAAACACAAAAGGTCTAATTTAGACCCTTTCCTCTCAACCTTTTCCTGAGACAAAAATGTGACCTCTAACAAAGTGCTAAATAATAAGCCATGTTGCTAAACCTATATGTTTTAACTTTATGACAAAAAAGAATGCATCTTGTGGAGAGATTCAGTGAGGAAAAGTAATAAATACTATACATCTTAGTTTAAAGTGCTCACAATATTTTTCATAGCATTTTAACAAGCATGCTAGGGAAATGTGTTCACAATATATGTAAAAATGTCTGGGAAAAAAAATGAAGTTATTAGTGTTTCCCAACCAAACTGGGAGAATGTTTGGAACAGAGTCACACAGAGATACATCATGGGTCTGATACTGTTCAATATTATCATCAATATCTTGGGTAACTGGCCAAATTGTATCTATGGGTGACAGTGCAGGAGAACCAACCATGGGAGTACTATATTTGAAAAGAATACTGGAATTCTGGAATACTGGAAAGAAAATGATCTTGGAAAATCAGCTGACTAGTCTAAAATAAGATGCAGTTTAAAGGAAAGGACAGAATTCTGGAGGCATGGGAATAATTAACTGCAGCAGTATTAGGCAAGTTGTGATTGGCTGGATACGTAAAAGTTCTGTAAAAATGTATGGTTCAAGTGGATCTCAAATTAAGCATAAGTCTGCTACATCACACTTGATGAAAAGACAGATAACATACTGGAATATGTCAACAGAAGCATAAATACCTGAAGCAATCCCTCCATTGGTGCTGGCAATGCCTCCACTGGAATGCTCTATTCAGTGATGGCACTGCACTTGAAGATAGATGGGTGCTTATTGGTCTAAACAAGAGCAACATGCATAATCAAAGATCTAGAAAAGCCAACTTATATAAAAAGCAAAATGAAAGAAATAAGCAGATATCAGAGTAGGGAATTCTTTCCTTCCTTCCCTTGGAAATTTCATGCATCCTATCATGAAAACACAAATACACAACATGAAAGAACAGTAGTTCTAATCTCAACCTGTGAGTCTACTAATATAATATATATATAACATACAGACACATGTATAATATACATATATATAATCCATCCCTACTTTGTTTAACTTTGCTTGACTAAAGGCCGTGTTTGAATGGGAGTAACATTCCACTTCTGTTACCTGCCACAGACAAATAAATCACTAATAGTACCAGTACTCCTGACTGGCCTGTATTAATAGAAAGAAACCCTATTATCCACCACAGAGGCCTTGAAATCCATGGGAGTCCCCATAAAACTTAAGAGTCTTTCCTTCTCAAAGCTTTTCCACCTCACCAGTTCTTTTTCTGTAGCTAAAGCATCTCTTACAGAAACGTATAATGCAGCCTTTAGTTGTTTTCATCATTTCATGGACTGAGCTATAAGGAAATTCTTTTTCCTTTTCCTCCCTCTACAGAGCAGATAATTACTACTGATCCAGACTTTCTAACTCTTGTCAAAAAACTGCAACATTCTGAACATTGTAGCATTTAAACACAGGCAGACAACATTTCAAAGCAGTGTAACTTTCTTAAATTATTCTTGCATTAGAAAACTATCTGCCATAGTCTGTGCCATAAGGCTAGCAGTTTCTAAAGTGCAGACTAACTCTTCAATCTTAGATAATAAAATAATTATGTGACATAATTTATGTCATACTTGAGCTTTATTGCATGTCTCTTTCTTCAAACTGTTTCTACAGAGATAATGTTTAGAATAAATAATACACCTTTCAAAACTGTAGGATGATTTATTTTTTCTCGGTAACTATTTTTATCTTACATTCAGGTATTTAGACATATCCATCGTTATACTTATGCATCTTCCGTTCATAGTTCAGGTGGTATCTTGATCTGTTCCAGCATGTAAGCTCTAACCCAGTAAAATACCAACATTCTTGATTGTCCATGCCTATGTGTTTATCCAAAAAGAATTATAATCCCTACTTTGCTCAGAAAGTGAAGCTTAATTTTATTGTAGACTCATGGCTATAGACAAATGACTGTTTTCTGATATTTTAGCAATCCAATAGCTTTTGCATATTGACAGCTGTCAGTATTTAGAGATCAATTTTGGAAGAAAACAAATTACAGATTTGGGTTTGGTTTGTACTTGTGGGCTTTGCATTATCATAGCTTTAAAGCATACAGAAAATACTAAAACTCAATGCTAACATAAAACAAGACAGTAAAACTGGAATTAGGTACTCTCATGATACGCAAGTGATCTGTGTATGTGCATGCACGTTATCCTCTTAAAAATAAGCATTAACTGCTTAACCAGCACAGTTTAGCAAAATAATTTCAGTTCTTAAATTCACCTTTTTTTCAAATTCAAATCTACAAAAATAGTACTTAATTTATGACTATGAAATGGTTTCACACCCTAAAAGAGAATATATTCCTTTCTGTTCCTAGCTCACAAGGCCAGATCTATTATTATTTTTTTTTAATATTTCTCATTAAACTTAAGAGATAGTAGCTAAAATTTTATTAGTTCAGATACACTCACTTGATTCTCCTATCAAGTCAAGTTCTCTCTGCAAGCCCAAGATTGATACCCACTGCTCACGGAAATAACGTTTCATAAGAAGCACCTAGGTGGCAGATACACAAAGTAATTCAGTGTATATGTGCAACACAAAGTTAAAGCTACTTACAGGATCAAAAATTAAGCTTCTTCAGAGAGAGGTCACTCATTTTAAAATATGTCTGAGACATTCATTTTCTAATTTATTGTGTACCTACCTGACTAGGCTCTATCTGGTTCCTTTATGGAGCGTTTTTCTTCACATTTTGCCCCACCCAAAGAATGCAAGGGCATTTGCCACCATTACTTTGGTTTTTTGCAGATCCAAATCTTACCATTTCTGCTGGAAAACTGGAGATGCTACTGTTGGTATTTTCCCTTCTGCATGACTTAAGTGTCTGTTAAGGACCAACAGCGATTTCACAAATTATTCTTAATCTTCCTTGTAGCGAAAAGAACAATTCAAATAGTATCATTAACATCATGGGTGAAAGCTTGTAGATAAACTACAGTTTTATTTAATTTATATATCTCAAAGATCTGTTGTAGTTACTTTGCTGACAATTTAATTTGCTGTGAATTTCACACCTGTGTTATTATCATTTTTACAAGTTTCTACAGTTATTTCAAATGAGCAAATAAGGAAAGTGATAATAGTCAAATCTAAACCAACAAATGCAAAATTTGTGCAAAGTCTTGAGCTATCATGAGAAAAGGAGCTTTTATACAAGAAAAGCATGCAAAAATCCTATCACTTTCCTTGTTTCCTAGCAAAGCAAATATAATTAGCAATATTTAAAGAAAAAGAGCAACAGAACAGATAGTTCTTGCTTAGAATGCATGATAGGGCAAGAATAAATATCAATACATATAGAGGTCGGCGATTTTTTAGAGAATTTCTAACAAAAGCTACAATACACTGATAACTGGCATTTCCTTTGCAATCCAGAAAAGTGTGTGGAAGTTCTAAATAACTTTTAAGATGTAAAAAATATATATATATATAAACCATATTAATAATATACATTCAACCATATTAATAATACACATTTAAAAAGCTGAAAGCATAAACTTGGAAACTAGCTGCATAACAATACAGCTGAAATACCACAGTAGACATGCTGTTCTTGTACACTATATTCTGTATTTATTATTTCAAACTATCCTAAACAAAAATAGTATCTGGGCTCTTGCTTAAGTTTTGCTACACATTTTTTCACAATGGAGCGACATCCCTTAATTGTTTTCTCCTTCTCTTTCTCACACACACATAGTTTCTTACTCAAAGTAATGCAGAATGGACTGGGGCAACATAAGACACTTCTATTTCAGAAAATAAGCAAAGGTTGAATTAAGGTGTGGGATTTGTGTATTATTTGGTAAAAACTGACATTTGTTCCTAGAAAGTATAGCCTAATACATTCCCAACAACTCTCAGGATATAGTCAGTCACCTCTGCTCAGTGACAAGAGGTAGTTCCTAAGGATTTAGACTTTATAGACCATTGCTTCCAAGTGGCTACAGGCAAAGTACATTCTGAGTTAACTGTGTAGCATAACCCAGCTTTGTTAATAAGCACTTCTGAGTACCACAGTTTTACTTACTAGGGTTCTAGTGGAGTGCACCAGATAAAATATTAACAGTTTTAGCATCCCAGTGTGTGGATCTCTGTGATACAATGCTTATTTTACAGCATTCACAGCTGAAGAAAGAAAAGGAATTTTCAATGTTAATAGGTGGATTTTTTTTCTACAGTATTTTAAAGGTTAAATCTACTTGCAGGGTATTTTTAAAGGTTATAATGACATTTAAAACATTAAACTCCTCTCTCATACAGAACAGCTCTTTCCTACAGCTTATCATCACTCACAGACAACACCTAGAGCCAAATCTGGCAAACTGTATTATGCTTTTACAATATCATTCATGATTTTTAAAATAAAAAAAAAAAACAATTGTAGAGTTGTAGAATTGTAGAGTTTTGTTTTGTTTTTTTCCCCCCATTGGAAAAGAAAATGTAAGAAAAAGACAGACAGAAAGACAGACAGAAAGACAGACAGAAAGACAGACAGAAAGACAGACAGAAAGACAGACAGAAAG